>WJQU01000830.1:0-14340 GCA_029228625.1 Pseudolycoriella hygida | reverse complement strand
CGTCATTTTATCTCGTCATTTTCATTTCGTCATTTTCAACTTGTCATTTTAAACTCGTCATTTTAAGCTCGTCGTTTTCAACTCTTCATTTTCATTTCGTCATTTCTCGTCATTTTCATCTCGTTATTATCATCTCGTTATTTTCGTCTCGTCATTTTCATCTCGTCATTTTTATTTTGTCACTTCATCTCGTCATTTTCATCTCGTCATTTTCAACTCGTCACATTCATTTCGTTATTTTCGTGTCTTCATTTTCAACTCGTTATTTTCAACTCGCCTTTTTATCTCGTCTTTTTCAACTCGTCTTTTTCAACTCGTCATTTTACACTCGTAATTTTCAACTCGTCATTTTCATCTCGTCAGTTTCAACTCGTCAGTTTCATCTCGTCATTTTCATCTCGTCATTTTCATATCGTCGTTTTTATCTTGTCATTTTCATCTCTTCATTTTCAATTCGTCATTTTCAACTCGTCATTTTATCTCGTCATTTTCATCTAGTCATTTTCAACATGTCACTTTAAACTCGTCATTTTCATCTCGTCATTTTCAACTCGTCATTTTTGACTTGTCATTTTCAGCTCGTTATTTTCATCTCGTCATTATCAACTCGTCATACTCATCTGGCCATTTTCAACTTGTCATTTTCACCTCGTCATTTTCATCTCGTCATTTTCAATTCGTTATTTTTATCTCGTCATTTTCATCTCTTCATTTTCAACTCGTCATTTTCAACTCGTCATTTTATCTCGTCATGTTCATCTCGCATTTTCAACTTGTCATTTTAAACTCGTCGTTTTAAGCTCGTCATTTTCAACTCTTCATTTTCATTTCGTCATTTTCATCCCGTTATTATCATCTCGTTATTTTCGTCTCGTCATTTTCATCTCGTCATTTTTATTATGTCACTTCATCTCGTCATTTTCATATCGTCATTTTCATCTCGTTATTATCATCTCGTCATTTTCATTTGTCATTTTCATCTTGTCATTTTGAAATTATCATTTTCGTCTTGTCATTTTCAACTCGTCGGTTTCATCTCGTCATTTTCATCTCGTCATTTTCATCCCGTCATTTTTATCTTGTCATTTTCATCTCTTCATTTTGAACTCGTCATTTTGAACTCGTCATTTTATCCCGTCATTTTCATCTAGTCATTTTCAACTTGTCATTTTAAACTCGTCATTTTCACCCGTTATTATCATCTCGTTATTTTCATATCGTCATTTTTATTTTGTCACTTCATCTCGTCATTTTCATATCGTCATTTTAATCTCGTTATTATCATCTCGTCATTTTCATTTGTCATTTTCATCTTGTCATTTTGAAATTATCATTTTCATCTCGTCATTTTCAACTCGTCGGTTTCATCTCGTCATTTTCAACTCGTCGGTTTCATCTCGTCATTTTCATCTCGTCATTTTCATCTCGTCATTTTTATCTTGTCATTTTCATCTCTTTATTTTTAACTCGTCATTTTCAACTCGTCATTTTATCTCGTCATTTTCATCTAGTCATTTTCAACTTGTCATTTTAAACTCGTCATTTTCATCTCGTCATTTTCAATTCGACATTTTCATCTGGTTATTTTCAACTTGTCATTTTCAACTCGTCATTTTTGACTTGTTATTTTCATCTCGTTATTATCATCTTGTCATTTTTAACTCACCATTTCCATCTTGTCATTTTCGTCTTGTCATTTTCATCTCGTCATTTCCATCTCGTCATTTTCAAGCCGTTATTTTTATCTCGTCATTTTCAAATCGTCATGTTCAACTCGTCTTTTGATCTCGTCATTTCTAACTCGTCATTTTAAACTCGTCATTTTAAACTCGTCATTTTCATCTCGTCATATTCATCTCGTCATTTTCATCTTTTCTTTTTCAACTCGTCCTTTTCATTTCGTCATTTTCGTTTCGTCATTTTCAACTCGTAATCTTTATCTCGTCTTTTTCATCTGGTCATTCTTTCTAGTCATTTTTAACTCGTCATTCTTTCTCGTCGATCAGCGGCGCCGACTTGTATTTTTCCCATGGGGGACAATATTTTTTTCCTAACAAAGGCGACGTTCATAAATTCCGCAGGCAAAAAATTGATTAATTCTAGACTCATGACACAAAAATCTATGAACAATTTTTTAAATATTCCGAGTCCGCCTCATAATCAGAGCAGATAATTTGTGAATGGTCAAACCAAACAAAAAAAATTAAAACAAAGATGAATTATTTTATTTCACTTCATTTCATTTCATTCTTAAAAGCAAACGTGGAGTTCCTTACTGTTCCTCCTCGTCTTATGAATTCATCGACAACCACATCCATATCAATCGTTTCTGCAATGTCCCGGTGAATGTGCAACATGGGTATATCGTTCAATTTTCTTTGCCCCATATTAGCCCGCAAGTAGTTTTTGAGTCGCTTCAAAGAAGAAAACGACCTTTCGGCAACGCAAACTGTCTGCGGATATGTGAGAAGCAGCCGAATGAATTTTGTATACTCGGAACAAAACTCCCGAATTTCACAGTGGTCTTGCAAGAAGATTTGAATTTGTGTCAAGTTGACGAAATTTTTCGTTTTCACCAATTCCATGTCGAAAAACATTTCACGATGCAAAAGGAGTCGGTCGATATTGAAATCGCATTCTCCTTTGTGAGTCAGAAAATCTCTAATTTCCTGAAATTCGCCTTTGTTCGTGGCGAAATCTTCCATTTTCGTCAAAATTTTATACGTATCCGAATCGAAACGAGTAGCAAGGCTGGCCAAAATTTGATCGATGACAGAATAATATAGTTTCCTATATTTATCCCTCGGAGTGACTGGGAAATACGCTGTATTTGCGGTGGCATCGAATCGTTTCGGAAGGACCCGTCTGCGCGGAAGAATCGGTTCTTCAATGTCATACGATCTGGCATCGGCTTCAGATTCGTTGTATAGATCATAGAATTTCTCACTCGAAAGCAAAGAGGTTAAGTCAGCCTTTAAAATTTCAACGCGGCGTATGATGCTCTTAAAATTAATCGATGTAGCTTGAATCGTTTCATTTAACGCTTCCAATCGTGACAAAGTCTTGATTGTAACGTTCAACAAAATCAAAGTCTCGAACTGCTGAAGATATTTGCAGAGACCTCTAGCTTTGATTCCAGGCTCACCACTTCCCGTTCCCACACGTTCCAAAAACTCTAAAACTACTCGATAGTTTTCCTTGATGGATCGTAGTGCGTTGATGCGAGCACACCATCTTGTTGTACAAAATTTTCGAATTGACGGTTTTTTTCTGGCACCATAATTTGTTTTTATTTTAGGTAGTTGTGAATATTTTTTGTGTGCGTTTATATTATCCCATTTTCAATTCGTCATTTTCAACTGGTCATTTTCATCTCGTCATTTTCATCTCGTCACTTTCATCTCGTCACTTTTAGCTCGTCATTTTCAACTCGTCATTTTATCTCTTCATATTCAACTCGTCTTTTCAACTGTCATTTTCGTCATTTTCATTTCGTCATTTTCATCTCGTCAATTTCAACTCGTCATTTTCATTTCGTCATTTTTATCTCGTCAATTTCAATTTCATCTCGTCATTTTCATTTCGTCTTTTCATCTCGTCATTTTCATCTCGTCACTTTTATCTCGTCATTTTCATCTATTCATCTTCATTTCGTCATTCTTTTCTCGTCATTTTTATCTCGTCATTTTTATCTCGTCATTTTCATCCCGTCATTATCAACTCGTTATTTTTATCTAGTCATTTTCATTTCGTCATTTTCGTCTCGTCATTTTCAACTCGTCATTTTCATCTTGTCATTTGCATCTCGTTATTTTCATCTCGTCATTTTCAACTCGTCATTTTTATCTCGTCATTTTCATCTCGTAATTTGCATCTCGATATTTTCATCTCGTCATTTTCGGCTCGTCATTTTCATTTCGTCATTTTGAACTTGTCATTTTCATCTCGCCATTTTCAACTCGTCATTTTCAACTCGTCTTTTCATTACGTAATTTTTAACTCGTCATTTTACACTCGTCATTTTCATCTCGTCACTTTCATCTCATCCTTTTCATCTCGTCACTTTTAGCTCGTCATATTTAACTCGTCATTTTAAACGCGTCATTTTCAACTCGTCATTTTCATCTTGTCATTTTCATCTCATCATTTTCATCTCGTCATTTTCATCTCTTCGTTTTCATCTCTTCATTTTCAGCTCGTTATTTTCAACTCGTCATTTTCTCCTCGTCATGTTCAACTCGTCTTTTCATCTAGTCATTTTCAACTCGTCATTTTCATTTCGTAATTTTCATCTCGTCATTTTCATCTCGTCACTTTTATCTCGTCATTTTCATCTATTTATTTTCATCTCGTTATTATTATTTTGTCATTTTCATCTCGTCATTTTCATCTCATCGTTTTCATCTCATCATTTTCATCTCGTTATTATCATATTGTCATTTTGATCTCGTCACTTTCATCTCATTATTTTTATCTCGTCACTTTCAGCTCGTCATTTGAACTCGTCATTTTATCTCCTCATGTTCAACTCGTCTTTTCATCTCGTGATTTTCAACTGTCATTTTGAACTCGTCATTTTCATCTCGTCATTTTCAACTTTTCATTTTCATCTCGTCGTTTCATTAGGTAATTTTTAACTCGTCATTTTAAACTCGTCATTTTCAACACGTTATTTTCACCTCGTCATTTTCGCCTCGTCATTTTCAACTCGTAATTATTAACTCGCCCTTTTCAGCTCGTCATTTTCAATTCGTCATTTTTATCTTGTCAATTTCAATTTCATCTCGTCATTCTTTTCTCGTCATTTTCATTTCGTGTTTTCATCTCGTCATTTTCATCTCGTTATTTTCATCTCGTCATTTCCAACTTGTCATTTTCAACTCGTCATTTTCAACTCGTCATTTTCAACTCGTCATTTTCAACTCGTCATTTTAAACTCGTCATTTTCATTCCCAAATTTCCCGAATATTTCACCTTAAAGTCAAAATCAGAAAGTATCGATCTCTAGTATGTCATCTGTGCTTCAGCTGTCAAGGCCTTACATCTTGAGTAGACATTTTCATTTCGTCATTTTCATCTCGTCATTTGCATCTCGTCATTTGCATCTCGTCATTTTCAACTCGTCATTTTTAACTCGTCTTTTTCAACTCGTCATTTTCATCTCGTCACTTTTATCTCATCATTTTCATCTCGCCACTTTTAGCTCGTCATTTTCATCTCGTCATTTTATCTCGTCATTTTCATCTCGTCATTTTCAACTCGTCATTTTCATCTCGTTATTTTCATCTCGTTATTTTATCTCGTCATTTTCATCTCATCATTTTCATCTGGTCGCTTTTAGCTCGTCATTTTCATCTATTTATTTTCAACTTGTCATTTTCATCTCGTTATTATCATCTTGTCATTTTAATCTCGTTATTTTCATCTCGTCATTTCCATCTCGTCATTTTCATCTCGTCATTTTCAACTCGTCATCTTCATCTCGTCATTTTCATCTCGTCATTCTTATCTCGTCATTTTTATCTCGTCATTTTCAACTCGTCATCTTCATCTCGTCATTTTCATCTCGTCATTCTTTCTCGTTATTTTCAACTCGTCATCTTCACCTCGTCATTTTCATCTCGTTATTATCATGTTGTCATTTTTATCTTGTCATTTTCATCTTGTCATTTTCGTCTTGTCATTTTCAACTCGTCATTTCCATCTCATCATTTTCATCTCGTCATTTTCATTTCGTCATTTTCATCTCGTCATTTTGAACTTGTCATTTTGAACTTGTCATTTTAAACTCGTCATTTTCAACTCTTCATTTTCATTTCGTCATTTCTCGTCATTTTCATCCCGTTATTTTTATTTTGTCACTTCATCTCGTCATTTTTATCTCGTCATTTTCATCGCGTCATTTTCATCTCGTCGTTTACATCTCGTCATTTTCATCTCATCATTTTGATCTCGTCACTTTCATCTCATTATTTTCATCTCGTCACTTTTAGCTCGTCATTTTCAACTCGTCATTTTATCTCCTCATGTTCAACTCGACTTTTCATCTCGTCATTTTCATTTGTCATTTTGAACTCGTCATTTTCATCTCGTCATTTTCAACTCGTCTTTTGATTACGAAATTTTTAATTCGTCATTTCAAACTCGTCATTTTCAACTCGTTATTTTCACCTCGTCACTTTCATCTCGTCACTTTTATCTCGTCCTGCTTGCGTAAGCAATGATCTTCGAGTCTTGTTCTAAAACTGCTCCCAGAGCGTAATTCGAGGCGTCCGTAAACAGCTCAAAAGGTTTGTCAAGATCGGCGTGGGTCAATATGGGGGGAGAGGAAAGGCGTTTTACAATTTCCCTGAATGCCTGGTGGTTTTCGTTGGCCCAAACAAAATTTTTGGAAGACGCAAGTTCGTGTATTGGCTTCATTATGTTCACATAGTCTTCGATAAATCTCCTGTAGTAGCTGGTCAGTCCCATTCAAGAGGAGAGTTGTTTTCTTGTGCGCGGAACTGGATAGTTAAGCATCTTGGAGGTGCGCTCTGGATCTGTCCTTATGCCATCCCCTTCCTCGAGGAAGAAGTCACATTTCCCTGGGTTCAAGTTTAGGTTGTATTCTATCAGTCTTTGCAACACCTTCTCTGTTCTGTCTAGCAGTTCAACTTCGTCAGCCCCCTTTATCAATATATCGTCCATGTACACTAAGCAGATTTTTCCTACCAGTCCTGAGAGTAATGAGTTTAACATCGCCTGAAAGAACCCTGGAATCGTGCAGAGTCCGAAAGGTGCCCGGCGGTATTGTCAATGGACACCATCTACAGCGAAAGCCAGTTTTTGTCTGTCACCCTCTGCTACCATGATTTGGTGAAACCCCTGACTCAGGTCGAGTGACACGAAAAATTTCTGCCCCTTGAGTTGTGAATAAATTTCATCTATCAACGGAAGAGGGTAATAGTATTGGATGCACTGCTTATTCAGTGGTTTAAAATTTACGCATAACCTCATTTTGGGCTTCCCGTCACCGCCCAACTGTCTTTTTGGTCTGAGGAACACCGGGAAATTGTAGGGACTAAAGCTCTTTTCAATAACCCCATGTTCAGCTAATTCCTTAACTTGTTTTGCGAGAAGCGCATTGGACTCAGCGTCCTCCCTGTGTTGACGTATGTGCATGGGACCACTGCCTTCCTACATGGGTATGTTCAAGGTTCCCGCAGTGGTTACCGTCAATTTTTCTGTGGGCAAGAGGAACGCTTTGTGGTTCTTAGTACAAACTTCGATCATGGCTAACTTGTTCGCCTCGGACAACCCGTCCGGAAACTTCAGAAACTTCAGACTTTCTTCTACTCCCATAATTTTATGCTCAGTTATCTTGTGTGCCAATGGAACCTGTGTGACCTCGCAGTCGGAGTTTTGTGCCTCGTTAAACATCCTGCCTATTCCCTCTTCGCAAATCTTCTCGATCCTTTCATGTTCTTCTAGTGAATTCACCATTAACATCTGCGATTGTCCTGTCTCGTCTCTTTTCGCTACTCTATCTCTGGTCAGGTAAAATAAGGAATTCACATAATCAAGTATCGCCCTGCCCTTGAGAATATCTCTACCCAAGATTCCGTGCGCCTTTACTTTTCCCAACGATTTCACAACTTGAAACTTCACTGCCAGGTTGAGTCCCTTTAGTGTCAATAACGTGTAGATTTCCCCAATGTTCAAATGATTCCTTCCCGTTATCCCTGTGAGTTGATAAGGGCTCTTAGTAATTTTCTTCTTGCCTACCAAGCTTTCCTTAAGCAAGGAAACCCGAGCTCCCGTGTCCCACTGCAATCTAACCACCACCGCATCAGGGTTCAGTTTTAACGAGTATGTTGACCTTTTTCCCTTTGTTTCCATGATCGTTACTGTGTAATTCATGAGGTCTACCACAGCCCTTCCCCAAAGGTAATCTCTGCCTATTATTCCATCCAGTCCGCTCCAACTCAAGGATCTAGTTAAAGTGAAATCGTGTCTTTGTGTGCTCTTCTATATCTCGAAGGGCACCACAAGTTTTCCTTTACTGATTTCAGTGTGACCTGTTATTCCCGTCATCGCGGTTCGAATGGACGTGTTTGTGTTTTCCGCCACGTAGCCCTGATCTAATTTGTCTGATTGCACCATTGTCACCTGAGCACCTGAATCAACCATGACCTTCAAGATCCCCGATTTTCTCACTTCCGACTTGAGAGCGAAGGAACAATCTTCGTTCATCTCTGCCTGTACCATGGACAGAGATGCCTGAGAAGAGAGCTGAGGTTGCTCCTGACCCTCCTGTCGCTGAGCGTTAGAAGATGGTTGCAAGTTATTTTGCTGATGTTCAGAAGCTTGGACGGACCTCCACGAGTCTCGCGGGCCTTCGTCTGCGTTCCTGTTACCGTACCCGTAGCCACGGCCATAACTGCGCCCCTGACTGAAATTTCCATTTCCCTGTCTAGTCGTTTTGTGGCCTACCTCTACATTCATAGTAGTCGTGATTGTGCTGGCTTCCGCATTTGAAACATCGACTTGGTTGATCACAATCCCTGACAAAATGACCTCTGTTACCGCATTTGTAACAACCTACTAACGCGCCATCCGATCTAATGTTCTTCGACTCGGCCTCCTTCGTGTAGCTAACTAGTTGGTTTTTCACGTCCAAAACTACCTTGTTAAGTTCAACAATTCTCTTCCCCATCTTGGAGAATCCATCCTCTACTTTAACTTACTAATAACGTGTTAACTGTAAAAGCGTCTGGTGATCCTTGCCACCTTTGAACTTTGGGACTAAGCAGTCCACAATCGGGGATAACTTGTCGTAGTCCCTGGCCTCCATGGCTGTCCTTAAGGCTTTTATGTAGTCCTCGAGTAAGCTGCTAAAATGTCCTTCTAAATGGTCCCAAGGATTGGATACTTTCTTGGTGCTGTTATCACCGCTCTTCCCTTCCTCTCTGTCAATGTCCGTGTCACTCGCGTAACCTTCCCCTTGAGAAAAATCTTCCTGAAGTCGACTGTTGTTCCTGCTGTTGTAAGCTGTGCTAGTCTCCCTGAGCTTAGTGTCTCTGTTTTCCCAAAGCTCGTCGAGGTCACTAGATAGTTTAGCTACCTCGTTCTGTTCTTTAGTCGCTAGATTCTGAATTAGCTCTTTCTAGTAGACCTGCTATAGTGCCGTCCAGTTCTTCGACTATCTTCCTCTTCTCGTCTAAGCTTTTCCTTAATTCGGCTTCTTCTCTTAGTTTCGAACTCAAGTCTTGAAGAAGATCCTCAACTTGATCCCTAGACTGTCTCAACTCCTCAGAAACTGGGAGATGCGGGAATCGTTAATAATTTTCATTTTTTGTTAATATTATCAATCTGCGACGAAAGTACATATGAGCAAGCTGTAAATGTAACCCGTGTTTTGTTGTTGAAGTATAATTTTCTAAACCTCAGACACTTTATTAAAAGTCATTTAAAAAGATATTGTCGTTTTCTGTGAATATCATGAGATTCAGCTTACATTCGGCTGCTGGTATCTATGGTGTGGTCATATTTATAGTTGAACTTGTTTTTCGTTGTTAAAATAACAAAACTGAGCATTATGAAATGTGAAGATTTCCATGAAAATGTTAAAGAAAGCAACTTTTATGCAAATTACCCATTTTCTTGGGTATAGTTATTATCTTTTGACAACTGTCGGCCCACTATACCCTAGTAGTGAGCTAAGTTTCAACTAAAGTAGTTGTTGGGTAAACTGTAATACAAAATTAACCGAGAACTGTGGAGATGAGAAAGATTTTTGCTAACATTTGGTGAATATTGATGAAAATTTTATCAAATGTGAAATCTGGCTACTTTCAAACGGTACATTTTCTGGATCTATGTGACCTACGTCAAAAGCGACTTCTGATTCGGAAAGATCATACCCATATTGGCCTAGATGTGACTCTGATGTGACTTTTTGAGCCACAGCGGGTACATATGGGAACGACTTCGATGTAAATTACCGGGTTTTTGCGTGACCTCCACTGTCTCTCTATAGACGAGATGTGACCACATTCAAGTTGAAATTACTTTTTTATGATCCAAAAGACAAAATTATCCGGAAAATATGAAGATGCGAAAAAATGTGATACACATTTTTTTCCACAGATGTGAGTCACATTATGTGAAAAAATGTGAAATTTGAAATTTTTGAAGGGAAATTCTCAGTTTCTATGATACTTACGTCTAATAATGAGTCATTTCTCAATTCTGTAGGTGAAAATGTGCCGAGATGTGACCTAAGTGGTCATGCACAAGCTGCGGTGTCAGAGAACGTGCGATTCACATCAGTCACATCTGTGGAAAAAACTACATATGTGACTGCTGCGAATCACACATTGTCTAACACCGCAGCTTGTTCATCTGGTGATTTTCAACTTGTCATTTTCATCTCGTCATTTTCCACTCGTGATTTTCAACTCGTCTTTTCATCTCGTCATTTTCATCTATTCATTTTCATCTCGCCATTCTTTTCTCGTCATTATCATATCGAGGTTCGTGGTGTAAAGGGGTTGAATCTGCTACAATATATTTGTTTTTTGTGAGGGCAATCCTGGTGAGCTCTGTCTCTATGATCGCTTGCCGTAACTATGGTGGTGGAGATGTTTTTTATTTTGGGTATACGCGTGACTCTGCGTAATGGTTCTGTGTGATCACAGAATATGAGGAACTACACTGTTCTTTTCACTCAAACTATACATTATTTTCTAATGGTTATACAAATTTTTGCAACAATATTTCTTCGTATGATATCTTCACTGAATTATAATATTATTATCACTCCGAAAAACTCAACTCTAATCTTTAACTCGTCATTTTAAACTCGTCATTTTCAACACGTTATTTTCACCTCGTCATTTTCATCTCGTCATTTTCAACTCGTCATTTTTAACTCGCCATTTTCAGCTCGTCATTTTCATTTCGTCATTTTTATCTCGTCAATTTCAATTTCATCTCGTCATTCTTTTCTCGTCATTTTCATTTCGTGTTTTCATCTCGTCATTTTCATCTCGTTATTTTCATCTCGTCATTTTCATCTCGTCATTTCCAACTTGTCATTTTCAACTCGTCATTTTCAACTCGTCATTTTCAACTCGTCATTTTCAACTCGTCATTTTAAGCTCGTCATTTTCGTTCCCAAATTTCCCGAATATTTCACCTTAAAGTCAAAATCAGAAAGTATCGATCTCTAGTATGTCATCTGTGCTTCAGCTGTCAAGGCCTTACATCTTGAGTAGACATTTTCATTTCGTCATTTTCATCTCGTCATTTGCATCTCGTCATTTTCATCTCGTCATTTTCATCTCGTCATTTTCAACTCGTCATTGTTAACTCGTCTTTTTCAACTCGTCATTTTCATCTCGTCACTTTTATCTCATCATTTTCATCTCGCCACTTTTAGCTCGTCATTTTCAACTCTTTATTTTATCTCGTCATTTTTAACTCGTCATGTTCAACTCGTCATTTTCAATTCGTCATTTTCAACTGGTCATTTTCATCTGGTCATTTTCATCTCGTCACTTTTATCTCGTCATTTTCATCTATTTATTTTCATCTATTTATATTCATCTCGTTATTATCATCTTCTCATTTTTATCTCGTCATTTTCATCGCGTCATTTTCATCTCGTCGTTTACATCTCGTCATTTTCATCTCATCATTTTGATCTCGTCACTTTCATCTCATTATTTTCATCTCGTCACTTTTAGCTCGTCATTTTCAACTCGTCATTTTATCTCCTCATGTTCAACTCGACTTTTCATCTCGTCATTTTCATTTGTCATTTTGAACTCGTCATTTTCATCTCGTCATTTTCATCTCGTCATTTTCAACTCGTCATTTCAAACTCGTCATTTTCAACTCGTTATTTTCACCTCGTCACTTTCATCTCGTCATTTTCAGCTCGTCATTTCAAACTCGTCATTTTCAACTCGTCTTTTTCATCTCGTCATTTTCATCTCGTCATTTTCATCTCGTCATTTTCATCTCGTCACTTTTATCTCGTCGTTTTTATCTATTTATTTTCATCTCGTTATTATCATCTTCTCATTTTTATCTCGTCATTTTCATTCCGTCATTTTCATCTCGTCATTTTCAACTCTTCATCTTCATCTCGTCATTCTTTCTCGTCATTTTCAACTCGTCATCTTCATCTTGTCATTCTTTCTCGTTATTTTCATCTCGTCATTTTTAACTCGTCATTTTCAAATCGTCACTTTCAACTCGTCATTTGCAACTCGTCATTTTCATTTCGTCATGTTTATCTCGTCATTTTAGCTCGTCATTTTCATCTCGTCATTTGAATCTCTTCATTTTAAAGTCGTTATTTTCAACTCGTCTATTTATCTCGTCATTTTCAACTCGTCATTTTCAACTCGTCACTTTCAACTCGTCACGTTCAACTCATCTTTTATCTCGTCATTTTCAACTCGTCAATTTAAGCTCGTCATTTTCAACTTGGGATTTTCAACTCGTCATGTTGAACTCCTCTTTTCAACTCGTCATTTTCAACTCGTCATTTTAAACTCGTCATTTTCAACTTGGGATTTTCAACTCGTCATGTTCAACTCCTATTTTCAACTCGTCATTTTACACTCATCATTTTAAACCCGTCATTTTTAACTCGTCATTTCCAACTCGTCATTTTCATCTCGTCATTTTCTACTCGTCATGTTTAACTCGTCTTTTCATCTCGTCATTTTCAACCCGTCATTTAAACTTGTCATTTCCAATCGTCATTTTCATCTCGCCATTTTCATCTCCTCATTTTCATTTCTTCATTTTCAACTCGTCATTTTCAACTCCTCTTTTCATCTCGTCATTTTCAACTCGTCATTTTAAACTCGTCATTTTCAACTCGTCATTTCCAACTCGTCGTTTTCACCTCGTCATTTTCAACTCGTTATGCTTAACTCGTCTTTTCATCTTGTCATTTTCAACCCGTCATTTAAACTTGTCATTTTCAATCGTCATTTTCATCTCGCCATTTTCATCTTTTCATTTTCATCTCTTCATTTTCAACTCGTCACTTTCATCTCGTCACTTTCATCTAGCCATTTTCAACTCGTCATTTTCATCTCGTCAATTTCGTCATTTTCATCTCGTCATTTTCATTTCGTCAATTTATGCTCGTCATTTTCAACTTGGGATTTTCAACTCGTCATGTTCAACTCCTCTTTTCAACTCGTCATTTTCAACGCGTCATTTTAAACTCGCCATTTTCACCTCGACATTTCCATCTCGTCACATTTATCTCGTCATTTTCATGTATTTATTTTCATCTCGTTATTTTCATCTTGTTGTTATCATTTCGTCATTTTTATTTTGTCACTTCATCTCGTCTTTTCGTCTTGATACATTCATATCGTCATTTCGATCTCGTCATTTTCATCTCGTCATTCTTTTCTCGTAATTTTCATCTCGTCATTTTCATCTCGTCATTTTCAACTCGTCATTTTCATCTTGTCACTTTTAGTCCGTCCTTTTCATCTCGTCCTTTTCATCTCGTCATTTTCAATTTGGAATTTATATCTTGTAATTTTCAACTCGTCATTTTCATGTCGTCATTTTTTTCTCGTAATTTTCATCACTTTTAGCTCGTCATTTTCATCTCGTCATGTCATTTTCAACTCGTCATTTTCATCTGGTCATTTTCAACTTGTCATTTTCATCTCGTAATTTTCATCTCGTCATATTCATCTCGTCATTATCATCTCGTCATTTCTTTTCTTTTCTCGTCATTTTCATCTCGTCATTTTCTTCTCGTCATTTTCATCTCGTTATTATCATATTGTCATTTTCATCTCGTCATTTTCATCTCGTCATTTTCATCTAGTCATTTTCATCTCGTCATTTTCAACTCGACATCTTCATCTCGTCATGTCATTTTCAACTCGTCATCTTCATCTCGTCATTTTCATCTTGTCATTCTTTCTCGTCATTTTCATCTCGTAATTTTTAACTCGTCAATTTCAACTCGTGATTTTCAACTCGTCTTTTCATCTCGTCATTTTCATCTCGGCATTTTCATCTTGTCATTTTCAACTCGTCATTTTCAACTCGTCATTTCCAACTCGTCATTTTGATCTCGTCACTTTCATCTCATCATTTTCATCTCGTCACTTTCACTTCGTCACTTTTAGCTCGTCATTTTCAACTTGTCATTTTATCTCGTCATGTTTAACTCGTCTTTTCGTCTCGTCATTTTCATCTCGTCATGTCATTTTCAACTCGTCATTTTCATCTGGTCATTTTCGTCTCGTAATTTTCATCTCGTCATATTCATCTCGTCATTATCATCTCGTCATTTTCATCTCGTCA
>WJQU01000829.1:0-14345 GCA_029228625.1 Pseudolycoriella hygida | reverse complement strand
CTTCATTTTCATCTCTTCATTTTCAACTCGTTATTTTCATCTCGTCATTTTCTTCTCGTCATTTTCATATCGTCATTTTGATCTCGTCACTTCGATCTCGTCATTTTGATCTCGTCATTTTGATCTCGTCATTTTGATCTCGTCATTTTGATCTCGTCATTTTGATCTCGTCATTTTGATCTCGTCATTTTGATCTCGTCATTTTTATGTCGTTTTTATCATCTCGTCATTTTCATCTCCTCATTTTCAACTCGTCACTTTGAACTCATCATTTTGATGTCGTCATTTTTATTTCTTCATTTTCAACTTGTCATTTTCATCTTGTCCTTCTCAACTCGTGATTTTCAACTCGTCTTTTGATCTCGTCAATTTCATCTCGTCATTTTCATCGCTTCATTTTCATCTCTTCATTTTCAACTCGTTATTTTCATTTTTTAGTAGAATTTTTTAAATACGAAAAAGGCTGCCAACTGTAAAAGTGACACCATCTTGGATTTTTTTCTCTCTTCTGAATTATAGTACCCAGATAGTTGGTTTCTTCGGCAAAGTTATAGAGATTGTTAAGGAAAATTTTATCAGATACTGAGAAAATGGCTGCCAGCTGTCAAAGTAATGCCATCTTGGATTTTTTCTATATTCTAAATTAGAATACCTAGACACTTGATTTCTTCGGCAAAGTTATATATAGATCAGTGAGAAGAATTGGTGACACGAAGTGTTTCGATAGTAGCCGAAGGTGACACGAAGTGTTTCGAATGTAGCCGAGGGTGTCACGAAGTCTTCCAAAAACAGCAAAAGGTGACACGAGGTGTTCCGAAGGTAGCCGACTGTGACACGAAGTGTTCCGAAGGCAGCCGAAGGTGCCACGACGTTTTCCGAAGGCAGCCGAAGGTACAACGAAGTGTTCCGATAGTAGCCGAAGGCGGCACGAAATGTTCCGAAGGTGACACGAAGCGTTCCGAAGGTAGGCGACAACTCACTGGCTGGATACGTTGCAATGTGACGATGTCTCCTGTGTCTTCATTCTATCTAAAAAAGGATTGCACCTTCTGCAGATGAAATTGCAGGAATTTTTTTATTTATTTTGTCTTAGTTCTGGAAACCGGCAGAATAAACTGAAAAATAAAAAGGCATAACTTAAAACTGAAGTTAAAACTCATTTAAGTTACATTATGAACAATTTTACTGCTTTATCGAATTCGAAATGATAGTCTCTATTAATTTCGTTCTTGAAGTTTTCGACGATTGAATTAACATAAATAAATATTTTTTTTAGAAACGTACGAACTTGCAAAAGCTGCACAAAACAAATTTGATGCAAATAACCACTGTCGCGACACTCCAGATTGTGCTGGAAATGATAAAACTTTTATTGCTGAAGTCGGTGAAGCTTCAGCTTCAAAGCCTTACGTAACAAAGTACAAGAACATAGCATAGAACATAAAATGATTATTTTTTTCTTCATTAGGAACCGAATGAAATTCACAAGTTTGAAGGCGTCGCTAAAAGGATAACAAAAGGTAAATGATTACAATAGGAACAAATAATCATAAAAAACGAATGCCTCGCGGACCGGTACGGTTCCATATATGGGCTACGTCCGTCGAAAGGAAAATAGATAAATAGATTATGAATCATTACGTAATGAAATTTCGGGTAGCTTTTGAATGAACGTTATTTCAATAATTAAATTTGATACTATGATTTACCACAAAATGTTTTTGTTTTGTAACACTTTTATCTTATGCTATTGTTTTTTGAATAGAAAAAAATGAATGTGTAACAAAATAAAAACGTTCGTTCGAAGCTCAGTTAATATTTTTTGTTATATTACGAACGCCAAAATGACATCAAATTGATATCGCCATCAGTGGCTGAAATTACTTTTATATTGATGACAACTATTCTAACCTCCTTTGTTTACATGCAGTCTAACTGTTTATTTATCAGTGTCGTCAAATTGTGCTTAATGCTGTAAAACCACCCAAATTAACTAACGCTAATCACAATTCCTTACCTAAAAACATTTGAAGTCACCAATAACATTAAACAATTTATACGGTGCGCAGTTCGAAAGAGCCCTTAAACATGCATAAACATAATCGAAAGCACGAAATGTGGCGTTTGGTTCAAAATTTACAATGAATGGTTCAGTCTGAATTTTGTTATCATTTGCGGGAAATAACACCGGACAAAATAACCCCTCAAACAAAAATAACATGGACAAAATAACCCGGGACTAAATAACACCGTAATTACAAATGATAGCAATGATAGTCTGACGAGATAAAACTGAGAAGTTGAAAATGACGAAATAAAAAAGACGAGACGAAAATGAGATGAAAAAGATGAGATGAAAATGACGAGATAAAAAAGAGGTAAAAATGATGAGTTGAAAATGACGAGTTGAAAATGACGAGACGAAAATAACGAGATGAAAAAAAAAAGTAGAGATAAACGAGACGAAAAACATGAAGATACGATAACACATAATTGACACAACCATTCGAGATTCGCTATTCTATTTCCTTTGTAACTCCCGCACATCTGAACTGGAACCATTAGTCACTTTCAACTCCTGATTTTTAAGTCGTTTTCAACTCGTCATTTTCATCTAGTCATTTTCAACTCGTCATTTTCATCTCGACATTTCTTTCTCATCATTTTTATCTCGTAATTTTTATCATCTCGTAATTTTCTTCAACTCGTCATTTTCGTTTCGTCAAAAAATCTCGTCAGTTTGAACTCGGGACTTTCAATTAGTCATTTTCAACTCGTCATTTTTATCTTTTTAGTTTCATCTCGATATTTTTATCTTGTCATTTTCATCTAGACATTTTCAACTCGTCATTTTCACCTCGTTATTTTCATCTCGTAATTTTCATTTCGTCATTTTCAGCTTTTAACTCGTCATTTTTTTTAACTAGTCATTTTCATCTCATCATTTTCAACTCATCATTTTTAACTCATCATTTTCAACACGTCATTTTCAACACGTCATTTTCAACACGTCATTTTCAACACGTCATTTTCAACACTTCATTTTCAACTCTTTTTTATCGTCATTTTTCTCTGGTCATTTTAATCTTGTCAGTTTGATCTCGTCATTTTAGTCTCGTCTATTGCATCTCGTCATTTTCAACTCGTTATTTTCAACTTGTCTTTTCATCTCGTCATTTTCATCACGTTATTTTCAACTCGTCATTTTCATCTCGTCATTTTCAACTCGTTATTTTCACCTCGTCATTTTCATCTCGTCATTTTCAACTCGTCATTTTAAGGCCTACACAGTCAACTATGCATTTGACGACGTATACGTATATATATATACGGATATCTTTTCATTTTTATCTCGTCACTTTCATCTCATCATTTTCATCTCGTCACTTTAAGCTCGTCATTTTCATCTCGTCATGTCATTTTCGACTCGTCATTTTCATCTGGTCATTTTCAACTTGTCATTTTCATCTCGTCATCATCATCATCTCGTCAAACAATCGTGTCATGGCAGAAAGCTTTTACTTAAATTTGGAAAACTCAAAATAAATTAGAAATTTTATCTCGTCGTTAATACAAATTCAAAGTCAAAGAATATCACAGCTCTTTGTAGCGTTCATTTATATATGCTTTTAGTCCAGTCTTAAACCTCACTAAATTCTTTTCAATCTTTAAATCAACCGGCAACTTATTTAACAAGCCAAGGCCTACATTGATTGTGTTCAAGTTCCCCATGGAGGTCTTAAATGGCATTAGGTAGAAATTTTGCCTTTGTCTCGTTTCGTAGCCTTGCTCATCAGCCACGAGCGTAAGAACAAAATTGTTCCTGTTGATACCATTTATCACCTTGTACACAAACATTACGGGTTCGAACTTGATTATGTTGTCCACACATAAGTATCTTTCATTGAAGAGTAATTTCGATGACGTCAACCGTGGCATTTTGTACACCGCTTTAATTGCTTTATGTTGCAATGCGCGAAGTTTTTCCAGTTTGGTAGTTTGAGCACCACCCCATATTGGAGCAGCATACGTAAGATGAGAATGTATGTGTGCAAAATAAATCATTTCAGCAGTTTTTTGTGTTAAAAAACGTCGGCATCGGTTCAGTGCGAAAATGTACGGTGTTATTCTGTTCTTTATCCAATATGAAGATTCCAGGACATGACATTATCTAAGTGAAGACCTAGGTATACATAATTATTCACCTGATGAATTTCTTCCCCGTCTAAGAACAGTTGAATGTTGAAATTTCTGATTGAAGCAGCCGCTCTAGTGCTTTTACACGGGATCATAAATTTTGTTTTTTCCGTGTTCAGTACCAGTAAGTTAGTCTTGAGCCACTTGTTGAAGATAATTAGATCCTCTTGCATTTTTGTTTGCAATTCACACAGTGAATCCGCTCTGTACATTATTGATCCATCGTCCGCAAATAATTGAAGAATTCCGTTGAGAGCCAATTGAAAGATATCGTTGATGTAAAACCCGAAGAAGCTAGGACCAAGCCTGGATCCTTGGACAATTCCTGTCGTAATGGTTGCAGGCTTACTGACGTGCGTTCCTATTTTCGTAAATTGCTGTCGGTTGGATAAATATGATTTTAGCAGGTTCGATAGATGAGATGGAATTTTTAGTTTACCTATTTTTTTAGCAGTAAGTCGTGGTTCACGCCGTCAAACGCCTTGCGTATGTCCAGGAAGACTATGCCAACATATTGCCCTCTGTCTAAGTTCGTAGTGATGAAATGAGTTCAGCCACAGCACTCGTCGTGTTCGAATTCTTTCTGAAGCCAAACTGGAGTTTATGGATCACGTTATTGACTGTCAGAAACATAATAAACCACGCATTCAAGAAGCTTTCAAAAATCTGCGAGACCGCTGTGGGTGTTGTTACGGGACGATAGTTGCCACAATAATTTTTGTCACCTTCCTTGAACACTGGAGATACCATTGAGGTTTTCAATTCATCCGGATACGTTTCTTTCTTTATCGAGTCATTTATCGACGTGGACAATTTTCCACTCACTCGCTCCTTGAACTTTTTCAAAAATTTTCCGGGTATCTTGTCGGGTCCTGTTGCAGATGACGGTTTCAATTCATTTATTCGTTCTATTACGTCGGAGTTATTTACGGAATCTAGATCAATGATGTTTGTAGCATCGTACGAGAATTACTCAAAATATTCATCCGTCGGCATTGGCAAATGTAGGGTCAATGAACTTCCAATTCCAACGAAGAAATTATTGAAATGTCCTGCTACTACTGCTGGATCGGTTGATATTGCACCGCCTATATTGAGTTGCTGGATTTAGCGTTGAAAATTATTTCTTTTAAATTCACCCAAAGTCGTCGACCATCATGTAGCGATTCTTTAATTTGCTGGTTATAATAGCCCTTCTTTGTCACGTTTATCGTAGATGTAACGGCTTTCTTACATTCCAGCAGCATAATCGAGAAATACATATTTTTAGGGAAACGTTTGTGCAATTTGAATAACGATTCCCTTCTTTCTATTAAATCCGAAATGTTTTTTGATACCCATGGTTTTATTGGCACCTTTCTAGTACACTTTGTCAATCGACGAGTGTTGGTTTCTATGAGCAATTTTACAGCAGATTAAAATTCGTTGAACGTGGACACCGAATTCAGTCCATACCAGTTTCCTGATTGTTCAATTTGATCATAATCGTCGAAAAATGTAGCAATTGTTGCTGGTGTTGGTGATTTACGTGTTACCAATTGCAAAACTAGTTGACGGTGATCAGAGATCGATGTGTCTGTGTACATCAGTTGATATTTTCATCGAAAATATCAGTTATGAAGTGGTCGAGTATAGTTATAGTTGACACTGTCTTTGATACTCTCGTCGCAAACCTCACATCCAACTTGTTCAGAATACCGAAACCATTTGATTGGATTGTTTCTGTGTAGTCCCGGACCTCAGCATTGTTTACATCTAGTAAATTAATATTCATGTCACCTACAACCAGGCTGCGTTTGTATGAGCTCAATATGTGACCCAGATTGTCAATGAAAACATTCATTGAAGTTTGATCGGGCCTGTAAATCGAAATAATGTGGATATTTGATCATACTAATTTAATTACTAAAATGTTGGCATCTTCAAAATGTAGTGACAATACAAAATTGCATTGCAGATCTTCTCGGTTTTTGACACCACCTCTACCACCACCTCTATCTTTAAGTGGATTATACGGTCTCGCTGAATGGAATGAATTGTAGCCTTGCAGATTGAAAACTTTTGCTTCATTGTCATAAATTCGGGTCTCAGTTATCGCTATTATATCTTGGCTGAATGTTTGTGATTCAATCGATGTCTCGATTATTTCCATGCGACGGACGATACTGGCCATATTGCTTACTTTTTGATCATTTATTATGTCGTTGAGGTAGTATGAGATCGAAGGTGTGAGGGCCTCTCCATTGTTGAAATTACGCATTTTTGTTATTTTAATTTGCTGGGTGTTAGACAAGGTTACTTTCGATTACACTGTTTTCAAGTTATGCTGGGTCCTTAACCTCTCAATATCTTTCGTCCAGCAAAACTTGTATTTTGCCTGCTTCTGAATCGACTTACATTTCGAAAACATTTCCAGTCCATAGTTCGTAAGATGATCTCGAAAGTATACTGCTTGGACCCTCTGTCCACAATTTCTTTTTGCGCTAAACTGCTCCGTTAGAACAGCGCCGGCTTTTGCTTTCTTCTTGACTAGTTCAACTTTGGCATCATAATTCGCAAATTTAACCAGCAACGCACTTGAGCCAGGTGTGTTGGAGTTCTTATTATTGTGTTTAGATGAATGAATCAGTTCAATAGAAGAAACATCTGCTTTCTCTATTTTCGCCTCCATTTTTGTGGTTATTGTCCAGAAGTCGTTCACATAATTATTACTTTTAGGCAAGTTAAAAAATATGTATTTTCCCATTAAAATATTAACAAATTAATTTTTTACAAAAAGTCATAAATAAAAGATTTCATTCAATTTGTCAGCAGCCGAAGATGGTAGAGTTCCTAAAATGCTTGCACTATTTCCTCGTTGGATGCATATACTAATTCTCTGTATAAAAAATGACTTCGATCTTTTGTCATCAGTTGCCAGGGTTAAATACTTGCCCAATTCGTTTGTGAATTTAGAAGCAGCAGTACTAAAACATCCCATTGTTTCAAGAGCGAAAGGCACAAAATAGTTATTGGAACATAGAGAGGCGTAATCTCGGTATTTCTCTCTTTCTGCTAGCATTGCTGCTGCACCAGCTTCCTTCGATGTTGAATTTAGATAACTTTTAGCGAAAGTGTCGACGCAAGTTGCATCCCAAATTAAGGATTTGCCCCTTTGCCATGGAATTAGTGTTAGACCATCTGGACGTTTTCCATCAGAACGTGTTAGACCTGGAGGCTCGAGGATTGATGGAAATCCGGCTGTGCCGAGACTACGTTTAATTATGTCGTTAAGACCATGGTGTCTGCTATAGCGTCCAATTATTTTCAAGCATGATAATCCATGTCTGCCAGTGGTGTCAACCAAACGTCCACAAATACATGAATGTTCTACGCAAATATTTGAACCCAATCTTAATGCAGCTGAAATGCGGATAGTTGCAGTATCTAGAAGCAGACCCAATTGAGATGAAGGAAGTGCATTAAGCCATGCTCCGCTTTCTGGTTGGACAACAGCTAACATTCTAGCTTTTTCGGTTGTAGAAGTTGCATTTCTTAAGATGGCTGAATGTTTGAGGCTTATAATCGGCATATGCCAACTTTTTTGTACCGATAAACTTGCTGGAACGTCATAATCAGGACACAGAACTTTCCATGCAGCAATGGCTTCCTCTAAGTAGCTAATCTCAAAGTCATGTGATGACTGGGACAGGATATTTCCAACGAGACTTTGCGTACTATACGATGAAGAAATAAATGCTGGAATACAAAGATCCGTGGTGATTCTCACTCCAAGACCACCGAATTTGACCGGTAGTGTGCATTGGTTCCAGTTTTCCTCAGAAAAACGTATGTTGAGAATGCTTTCAAGCGATGACTTAATCGTTTCGTCGAATGAATTCAAAATATGTTTAAACTTGAACATTGGTGAACATCGTAGCAAATACTTAAGCTTAGGGATCCATAAACAATTTTTAATCAGGAAGAAAGCCATGTGTGTGTTCAAAAGAGCCACTTTTTCGAGAAATGATTGAAGTATTTCGTGTTTTCTTGATAAAACTGGTACAACTGCTTCGTCAGTTATCGGTGCACCTAATAAAGTAAAATTCTCTTCGGTCATAACTTTGATTCCAGGCAATAATTTATTTAAAGTTTTCAAAATTTCGTTTCGTCTTTGGCTTGATAATGACTTATTGAAGAAAATCTCGCATTTTGAAGAATTCAGAGAAAGTCCAAGTTCATTAAATTTTGTGATAATTTCGTTGACGTCACTCAAAACTGTTTTAGACAATCCACCTAGCGTTCCATCATCCAGAAACCAAACATTCAATTTCGAAATCAGTGACTTGATAGAGTCGTTTATAACAAGGCTGAAAAGACCTGGTCCTGCTGGGTCACCTTGTTGGCAACCTGTCTTTGATTTGATAATATCATTGCCGAAACATAAGAAGGTCTCATTTGCATAACATTGGTGGAAGAACGGATACAACGCTGGGATTGATGTTTTCACGCGTTGTAGCATAATATCACGTGTTGCTGTATTGAAAGCGTTTGATACGTCGATTTTGACTATGATTTCGAAATCTTCATCTTGTAAGAAACTTCGAACGGCGTGTACTGCAGCTTCGCAGCCACCTTTCACACCAAAACCCATTTGTCGAGGCTCAAAGTCATTCAGTAAACTTGCTTTCATGTATCCGCAGCCTAATTTCGCCACCAATCGACGGAAAGTTGCTCCAACCGCAATCGGTCGTATACCACCATCCTTCTTGTACAGAGCAATCAATTTTGCGCCATAAAAGAATGGCTTAAATTCTTCGTTCATGCCTCCAGCCAACATCAAATTACTTAAATTCGTCACTGATGATAGCAGCTGTTCACCCATTTCACCATTATTTCTTGATATTAAGTCTTTTAAATGTTGTGGCCGGATTCCGTCTTCACCTCCAGAACTGCCTGTAACGAAAGAGTAAATACCGTTTCGTACATCTTCCTTGTCCACAACTAGTGCCTCGCTTTTCTCTAAATCTGTCAAAGGTTCAGGAGGAATGAATGTTGGTGGTGCATCAGGATGTTTGTCTCGCAATTTCGTAAGTGTTTCTAAATTTGCTGGAGCAATGGATTCTTCACTAGAAAGAATACGAATTGCGCCTCTGATATCTCCCTCTCCAATTCTGTCTTCTACGTGTTTCATATTTGAACCGTATAATTTTTTGCGAATTTCCGGATCAGGAAAAGGTATTGTATTTGATGGCATCATTGTATTTTTCTTTATTGCACTGGTTAACGATCTCTTTTTCTTATTATCGTCCTTTTTTTCCTTTACATGAAGAACATTGTATGTGAAAAAAGACAACTCCTTCCAAGAATCAAATGTATTAGATTCGACGCATTTATTTATTATGTGGGCCATTTTTGATGCAACCGAATTACGTGCTCCTCGTGGGATACGTTTCACCACTTTTAATTGTTCTTTACATCTCGCAAGTCTTTCGTGAAAATCATTTATTTCTTCAAAGGTAGATGAGTTGGAATGCTTCTTCTCCAAATGTTTTTGAAGATTCTTTTGATTGACAAATGTTCTAGTCGGACTGTGTGGACAATGTAATTTTGATATCGGTTCAGTTACAGGAGCTATTAATTCTTCTTTTCGCACTAAATTTTGTGACATATTTACTGAGGAAGAGGTTTTACTTTTACAACCCTTTGATTGATGAATTTTGAGTCCTTTGTTATTTTTTGCTTTGAAGCCGCAGGCAGCACAAATTTTTTGACCATTTTCATTTGAGGATGAATCAAAGAATTCATGTATATTTTCCATGTCGATACTAGGATGATCCTTTCTTACATGGATTCTGCATTGGTAATAGGTCTGTGATTTCGATAAACAGAATGGACACGGCCAACGAGAATCATTCGGAAAAATTCGCTCATATTTCATTTTGTTTGTTTGTATTAATTCTTTAAGGTTTTTTAGTCCAGATGGTCCAGGAATACCTCCAGATGTATCCCCCATGATTAAAAGTGGCTTAAATCAAAGGATATTATACAAAATAATAGAAAAAAATTAGAGCGATATTTATATACGTCTTTATTATTCAAAGCCTCCTCAAGTTAGTTATGACAATGTTATTGATTAGATGCTCCTGTTTCATTTTGTTGATCTCACCCTCCATTTCATAGGACAAGTTCCTTAATTTTTGATTCCGATGGTTTGTAGCTTCCACTTCTTGTTTTAGAAGCTGGTGTTCTTCGAGAATCTGTTAGTTTTGTTGCCGTAACTCATCCACAATACTCGAAAGAAACTGTTGCGATTCTTTGACTTCGTTTATCTCCTTGGTCATATTTGTTTTAAACAGGAGTAGAGCGGAAATCGTTTCCGTGATAGATGTGTCAACGATTGTGGAATTTACAATCGTATCAGTCGTTTGGCTATTTTCAAATGTCAATTTGCAGTCATCATCACAGAACCATTCAGCCAATGACGCAAGTGGTTTTAAGTTTTTACCAAAGACTCCTTTACACTTCGGATGGTAACATTAATCACATTCGTCGCATATAAGGCAGAGATTATTGAAAGAAATTTTTTCTTTCCACGTCGAACAAGCTCTATCCTCCGTAACATACGTATCGCTGTTACCCTTTGAAGATATCAATGGCATTTTGTCAACCGATCATGCACAGTGATAATAGTGAGGTTATTCTCGATTAATTTCGTTGTTACAGCTTCCCTGATGCAGTAAGTTGTTTCTCTCCACATTCCCAACTTGCAGAATTTATGTTTGTCAAATTGCAGCCGTTGATATATCTCAGGATAATGAAAGTGTTTTATTTCGGTCCAATTTTGTCTTATCAAAATAGCTTAGCGTTATTTGTCGGTGACAGCATGTGACAGGTCTTTTAGCTTGTCATTTTCAACTCGTCATTTTATCTCGTCATTTTCAACTCGTCATGTTCAACTCGTCTTTTTATCTCGTCATTATCAACTCGTCATTTTAAACTCGTCATTTTCATGTCGTCATTTTCAACTCGTTATTTTTATCCCGTCATTTTCATCTCTTCCTTTTCAACTCGTCAATTTCAATTCGTCATTTTATCTCGTCATTTTCATTTCGTCATTTTCAACTTGTCATTTTAAACTCGTCATTTTAAGCTCGTCGTTTTCAACTCTTCATTTTCATTTCGTCATTTCTCGTCATTTTCATCTCGTTATTATCATCTCGTTATTTTCGTCTCGTCATTTTCATCTCGTCATTTTTATTTTGTCACTTCATCTCGTCATTTTCATCTCGTCATTTTCAACTCGTCACATTCATTTCGTTATTTTCGTGTCTTCATTTTCAACTCGTTATTTTCAACTCGCCTTTTTATCTCGTCTTTTTCAACTCGTCTTTTTCAACTCGTCATTTTACACTCGTAATTTTCAACTCGTCATTTTCATCTCGTCAGTTTCAACTCGTCAGTTTCATCTCGTCATTTTCATCTCGTCATTTTCATATCGTCGTTTTTATCTTGTCATTTTCATCTCTTCATTTTCAATTCGTCATTTTCAACTCGTCATTTTATCTCGTCATTTTCATCTAGTCATTTTCAACATGTCACTTTAAACTCGTCATTTTCATCTCGTCATTTTCAACTCGTCATTTTTGACTTGTCATTTTCAGCTCGTTATTTTCATCTCGTCATTATCAACTCGTCATACGATGGCCATTTTCAACTTGTCATTTTCACCTCGTCATTTTCATCTCGTCATTTTCAATTCGTTATTTTTATCTCGTCATTTTCATCTCTTCATTTTCAACTCGTCATTTTCAACTCGTCATTTTATCTCGTCATGTTCATCTCGCATTTTCAACTTGTCATTTTAAACTCGTCGTTTTAAGCTCGTCATTTTCAACTCTTCATTTTCATTTCGTCATTTTCATCCCGTTATTATCATCTCGTTATTTTCGTCTCGTCATTTTCATCTCGTCATTTTTATTATGTCACTTCATCTCGTCATTTTCATATCGTCATTTTCATCTCGTTATTATCATCTCGTCATTTTCATTCGTCATTTTCATCTTGTCATTTTGAAATTATCATTTTCGTCTTGTCATTTTCAACTCGTCGGTTTCATCTCGTCATTTTCATCTCGTCATTTTCATCCCGTCATTTTTATCTTGTCATTTTCATCTCTTCATTTTGAACTCGTCATTTTGAACTCGTCATTTTATCCCGTCATTTTCATCTAGTCATTTTCAACTTGTCATTTTAAACTCGTCATTTTCACCCGTTATTATCATCTCGTTATTTTCATCTCGTCATTTTTATTTTGTCACTTCATCTCGTCATTTTCATATCGTCATTTTAATCTCGTTATTATCATCTCGTCATTTTCATTTGTCATTTTCATCTTGTCATTTTGAAATTATCATTTTCATCTCGTCATTTTCAACTCGTCGGTTTCATCTCGTCATTTTCAACTCGTCGGTTTCATCTCGTCATTTTCATCTCGTCATTTTCATCTCGTCATTTTTATCTTGTCATTTTCATCTCTTTATTTTTAACTCGTCATTTTCAACTCGTCATTTTATCTCGTCATTTTCATCTAGTCATTTTCAACTTGTCATTTTAAACTCGTCATTTTCATCTCGTCATTTTCAATTCGACATTTTCATCTGGTTATTTTCAACTTGTCATTTTCAACTCGTCATTTTTGACTTGTTATTTTCATCTCGTTATTATCATCTTGTCATTTTTAACTCACCATTTCCATCTTGTCATTTTCGTCTTGTCATTTTCATCTCGTCATTTCCATCTCGTCATTTTCAAGCCGTTATTTTTATCTCGTCATTTTCAAATCGTCATGTTCAACTCGTCTTTTGATCTCGTCATTTCTAACTCGTCATTTTAAACTCGTCATTTTAAACTCGTCATTTTCATCTCGTCATATTCATCTCGTCATTTTCATCTTTTCTTTTTCAACTCGTCCTTTTCATTTCGTCATTTTCGTTTCGTCATTTTCAACTCGTAATCTTTATCTCGTCTTTTTCATCTGGTCATTCTTTCTAGTCATTTTTAACTCGTCATTCTTTCTCGTCGATCAGCGGCGCCGACTTGTATTTTTCCCATGGGGGACAATATTTTTTTCCTAACAAAGGCGACGTTCATAAATTCCGCAGGCAAAAAATTGATTAATTCTAGACTCATGACACAAAAATCTATGAACAATTTTTTAAATATTCCGAGTCCGCCTCATAATCAGAGCAGATAATTTGTGAATGGTCAAACCAAACAAAAAAAATTAAAACAAAGATGAATTATTTTATTGGCTCGATACATACTTCCGTAAAATACAAAAAATAAAATCACTTCATTTCATTTCATTCTTAAAAGCAAACGTGGAGTTCCTTACTGTTCCTCCTCGTCTTATGAATTCATCGACAACCACATCCATATCAATCGTTTCTGCAATGTCCCGGTGAATGTGCAACATGGGTATATCGTTCAATTTTCTTTGCCCCATATTAGCCCGCAAGTAGTTTTTGAGTCGCTTCAAAGAAGAAAACGACCTTTCGGCAACGCAAACTGTCTGCGGATATGTGAGAAGCAGCCGAATGAATTTTGTATACTCGGAACAAAACTCCCGAATTTCACAGTGGTCTTGCAAGAAGATTTGAATTTGTGTCAAGTTGACGAAATTTTTCGTTTTCACCAATTCCATGTCGAAAAACATTTCACGATGCAAAAGGAGTCGGTCGATATTGAAATCGCATTCTCCTTTGTGAGTCAGAAAATCTCTAATTTCCTGAAATTCGCCTTTGTTCGTGGCGAAATCTTCCATTTTCGTCAAAATTTTATACGTATCCGAATCGAAACGAGTAGCAAGGCTGGCCAAAATTTGATCGATGACAGAATAATATAGTTTCCTATATTTATCCCTCGGAGTGACTGGGAAATACGCTGTATTTGCGGTGGCATCGAATCGTTTCGGAAGGACCCGTCTGCGCGGAAGAATCGGTTCTTCAATGTCATACGATCTGGCATCGGCTTCAGATTCGTTGTATAGATCATAGAATTTCTCACTCGAAAGCAAAGAGGTTAAGTCAGCCTTTAAAATTTCAACGCGGCGTATGATGCTCTTAAAATTAATCGATGTAGCTTGAATCGTTTCATTTAACGCTTCC
>WJQU01000828.1:0-14623 GCA_029228625.1 Pseudolycoriella hygida | reverse complement strand
GACAAAATTTATACAAAAGTTGTATCTGTTGATATGTGTTCTACAAAAGCTACAAAATTTTCGTACTTACTCAATGATTAGATTTTTGACTTTATCCTAGACCATTTTAATTTCTTTTTCTCGCCCTGGTGCATGTACAATGTATTAAATACTTTACTTATATCGCATTACATGCAAGGTTATATACTAATTGTGTAATGGGCTGTGCCCACCCGTAGATTGTCTTTATACCCCGCCCGTTACGTCAAAATTTTTGCCTGCGGCGCTAATACCATCATCAACTATGTCACAAGAACAGTGATTAATAACTAACGTTCATTTTTTAGTAAGGAGAAAACGAAATGAGTCAATTTTAATTGATTTTTTAGTACAATTAATGTTTGCCTACGCCCGACGTTATAATAAAGTGAAATATTTTACCGTCATGTGCTTATAAATTTACTTGTTATCAAGTTTCAGCTGTTTTCAAGGTTTTCCATATAAAAAATAGACTGAAAACAGAGATAATGTCGATAATGTTGAAAACAGCATAACAAGTAAATTTAAAAGCACGTGTTTGTATAAATAATTTACACAAATTTCGTAAATAATCGCATTTTCAATCAAATTTCTTACTTTGAGCATTAATAACGAAATTATGTTCGTTTTATGACTCCAACATTTGCTCTGTACAGCGCTGTACAAAATTACAAGTACAAAATATAGCCACCTCGAAACATTTGATTTCACGAGACACGAGAAAGATAGGCTATAATAATGATAAGCCCAAAAAATTTTCGCCCCCTCCGCTCGTGATACTTTCAATTGGTGTTGCAAGTCCCCGTCCCCCCTGTTAAAGCTTCCTAGCTAAGACCCTGCCACACCAATTAATATATCGTATACCAGTAAGTGTGTGCACAACTATTGGTTGAGTCATGCACCCAATGACCAAAATCAAAGTCGGCGCCTCTGTCAAAGGCTTATCAAGCTTAATTAGGAATACTACAGGCTTCCATAGCTTATGTTTTGTAGAACATATAAAGTCTAATATAAGGGAGAAGGGAGTCGATAACCTAAAAGTTACATAGAATTCATTATGCGGCACAACCGCCTAGCAGAAAATTTGAAATTTTATCCTGTAGTTATGCAGAGAACATTTTGTGATTTTGATCTTTTACAGAGACAACTGAACGACGATCGTCGACAAATTCCGACTCGTCGATTGAGCCAATGGATATAAGTGCAAAAACTGTCAGCATACCAAACAATAACAACGTAAAACGTTTTCATAAAATGGACGGCTCTCCCACCCGACTAAATACGTCGGAGAGCTTTTCGGATACCAATGACAATATGCACTCGAGTCCCGAATCTACATCGACGAATAATCGATATACTTGCCCAATATGTGGAGTGATGTCTGATACGCAGCACGATTTGACAGAACATATTCGTGATCATAACAGTATGGACGATGCTCAGAACTTCACCTGTCAAATATGCCATAAGGTAAGTCCCCGCATGACTTGCGTCTCTTCTTATAAAAGTTTTTTTTTTGAGTTGCGGATGATACTTTCCGCGAAAAAGTACTTCTCCCTCGTTCCTCGTTGCAGATTAAGGAAAAGTGCAACGGTGATTTATTGTTTTTTTTTCTTCAATTTTTCATATTCAGGTTCTATCGTCCTCTTCCTCATTGGACCGCCACGTTCTAGTACATACAGGTGAACGTCCATTCACATGTAAATTATGTCTTGGAACATTCACGACAAATGGAAATATGCATCGACATATGCGTACGCACCAACAACGCGATGGAGACAACTACGAAAGTGCTAGTAGCACAAACAACAACTACAGTAACGACGGGAAACGCAAAATCATTGATGATGATGGAACTAGCATGAAGCGTAGGCTGAAAACAATCAACAATAATAACATAGTTAAGAAGCAGCTCATCAGACTTGGCTGTGTACGCAATGACTTTTCGAGCATTTGCAGCTTAGAAAATCACATGGATAAAGAACATCCGAGTATTCCACCAAAATGCCGTCAATGCGGTGTGGTGTTCAAGAATCATAAAACACTAAACGGCCACCAATGTGGAGTGTCGAACAAAAATCACTTAGTTACGCATGGCTTCAAGGATTTAACATTCGTCGACTTTTCCAGCGATAAATTCCCGTTGATAGCAAAATCAATGTGTGAACAAGGCGTTCGCGCGCCTGTGAGCAATCAAAAATTCGAATGTCCCAACTGTAATCGGGCATTTCCATGTGTTAAAACCGTTGAGATACACAAAGAAAATTGCCGATCTACAGATGCACCACAAGACTTTTCGATACGCAAACGAAAAGCGAGCGAAACTTCCGACGAAGATGCCAAGCGAGACGATTTCTTCGCTCATCTAGATCTTCAAAATAAGTCGACGCCTCAAAGTGCTTCATTCAATGTAACCGATTCTGAGTCGAACAAATCACTCAATCAATCCGACGCAAAATCTGAACGTAAGATTCCATTGCCGTACGATACAAAGGATCTAGGTGACATTCAATCAATAATAAATGTAACATCGTCTGGAGGCTTTTTGAAGCAGTTGGACAAATCGGTGCCACATTTTGTGCCGAAGGAATTATCCTTTGCTCGCGACGAAGAGGAAGCTCAAGATGCATTTACTGCAGAATTTCGTAAAATGAAACTTCGCGGTGAATTTCCGTGTAAATTGTGTATGGCAGTTTTTCCAAATTTGCGGGCGTTGAAAGGTCACAATCGGGTACATTTGAGCGCCGCTGGTTCGGGACCATACCGTTGCAACATGTGCCCGTTCTCCATTCATGACAAGTCAGCCCTTATAAGACACATGCGTATACACAACGGTGACCGACCGTATGAGTGCAGCCACTGCAATTATGCGTTTACCACCAAAGCGAATTGTGAACGTCATTTACGAAATCGACATGGTAAGACGACCAGAGATGAAGTGAAACGGTCAATTATTTACCATGCGTCAGAGAACTCCAGTTGTAACGATCCGGTGAAGAAAATGCAAATTTATAATGCGACCTATGACAATGACGACGTCGTTATCAAAGAACCTCATTCACCGTTGGCCAACCTCAAAGATATCGCTAGTGCTGAAACAATGAAAATACATGTTAAGAGCCTGGATCAACTCACCAAACCGACCATAGAGGAAATGGAGAGAGAAAAAGCTGTCAATAGCTTTGTGTCACATCAACGACCAATCGATTTGTCAATGGATGTTATTGATCTCAGTCGAGAAGAAGAAGAGGAAGAAGGCAACACATCGAAAATAGATCTCTCAATGTTGGAAAAGAATCAACTTTTTTTTATGGCTCAGCAACAGCTTATCTGTGAGCATTTCGCGAAAGTGGATCCAGCTCATTACTTCCATTTACCTCAAATTTATCGAAATTTAATGTTTTCTGGAGGTGGATTTCCGATCCATCCGCTTTTAATGCAATCTCCATTCATGACGCCAAATGAACTGAAAGATGTCCATTCAGAGGACCGACCCAGACTGCCAATGTTTCAATCTGGCTTAATGGGATCGCAGATCTTTCCACCACCTCCTGGTGCGGCGGCAAGCATTTCACCTCATACAATAAATCAAGCAAAAGAATTGCAACAGAGATCATCGCCCCTGTCACAGGGTCATCCTAATGTTGTTAAAAGTCCGCAGATTGTAAGTCACAATCCCCAACAGCAGATAGCCTCCAGTACTCAGTCAACAAACTTAATTCACAATTCTGGTCCCGTTATAAAGAATGGCGTTCCTATGCCGACACAAAAGCAACGTCGATATCGCACCGAGCGACCGTTTGCTTGTGAACATTGTACAGCCACATTTACGTTGAGATCAAATATGGAGCGACACATCAAAAAAAAACATCCACAGTACTGGGTGCAAAGACAACGTAACGGACATAGCATTCTACGGCGACGTAGTGGCAGCAACGATTCGGGACAAATTATTATTCCGCCGGAAAATCCACCGCAACTACCTCCCCAATCTATTGGTAGTAACCCGTTAAGCTCAATATCTGACCAGGTCAAATTTGTCATTCAACAATTCTTGTCATTGCAATCGAGAAACGATTCCGATAATGGAAACACAATTCCACCACAACCCGAAGATGATGATGAATCACAATTGATTATCGATGAAGACAGTAGTATTAATAGCTCAGACTTGCCATTCAAGTGCCATTTATGTGACGGTTCATTCAGTGAGCGTACGGCATGTTTAGATCACATTCGAAATCTACACACTCAAGATTTTACTTTACTGATGTCAAAAGGAGCCATCGAAGCTGATGCTGAACAACAAATTGCATCAGCAGAGGACGAGGAAAAAAATGAAAATCGTGGAAAGTATCCAGACTACGCAAATCGTAAGGTGATTTGTGCATTTTGTATGAGAAGATTTTGGTCGACAGAAGATCTTCGGCGACACATGCGTACGCATTCTGGAGAACGGTAAATTTAGCGGAAACTCATTTCGCGTTCAATAATTTCTAAAGAAAATTCTTTATTTGCAGCCCATTCCAATGTAACATTTGTATGCGTAAGTTTACTTTGAAACATTCCATGCTACGCCACCAAAAAAAGCACACCAACACAAATCCAGTTGGTAACGGAAACAGCGCTTCCGATTTATCCGACGAAGAGTCAACCAGTATGGTTGTTACGAATCCATTGTCGAGGTTGTTGAAAATTCCCGATTTGATTCCCAAAGAATTGTCATGGAAGTTGCAAAACGAATTGAGACGTAGCGATTTTGCACGTGGTGAAGGTGAAGAAACGTCAGAGTTGATTGGAAATCTGCTGGGCATCAGCGATCCGAGAATTTTGAATCGAGTTTTCCTATCGTCACCTGACGAGGCAGCTAAGCTGTTAGGAGTTGAAAAGTAAGCCTAACACTATTTTATTCGAAAATAATTTCTATTTTTTATTTATATGACAATGTGGTAAAAGTGATATCGCGTAAACTAGAACCAACTCGACAAAAAACGTGATTTTTCCCAATTATTTCTTACTCGTTTCGTCATTTGATTTGGTGTTTTCGTTTCAATTTCGAGTTTTAGAAAGACAAATCGATCAAAAATTTATCAAGATATGAAGCTGGACTGTAAAAGAAAAGGTTCCGCTTGCTTGACACCCTGTGATAATGAATAGTATATTTCAACATACCCCAATACACACGAGATGTGTACGTACGCGCGGGCGAAGCCCAATCGAAAAGTACACATCGAGTGTGTATTGGGGTATTTTGAAAGATATTTTTCTGTAATAGTGAGAGTGTGTTGGTGCACATACCGCGAAAAGCAACTTTTCGTCCCAAGTGATGGGAAAATATTTTCCGTCACAACCAATACACTCTCACGTATACAGAAAAAGACCTTCCCTACATCGTTGTGCGCAAACAAATCCTCGAAAAATTTTTTATTACAGGCTTAGAGAATTACGTGTGTGACGCTATAGTGTCCTTCTCGCATTATAATCAACAAATTGAAGTAAAAAATTTTATAAGTTTTCGTCTATATTCGTAAAGTTTTCGTCTATAATCGTACAACAAAGGAAAGTATTTGTGGGGAAATTATTTTAGCACGATGACCCCATTCCTTTACCAACCTACTTCGTATTGAGCGATCATAGACGAAAACTGTTAAACGGGGCGAATAAAATACAAAAAACTTCTTAGTCGAACTAAAGATAGTAAAAGTTTGGTCGTGGAATTTAGTGTGAAAAGTACGTGAATTTTGTGTAATTTTGTTTGACTGTAATAGGAAAAGTAGTAACTTACCAATGATGGTAGGAAAGTCGTCTATCCTCGTGGTGGCGAGGACACCTCTGGTATGCTAACACTTTCGTCTTTAGAAACTCGAAATCTTCGAAAATAAAAAAACAAAAATCCGTACGCCTGGATAATTTTAAATATGTGCCTCTCATATTGTGAAAACAAAATACCTTGCGATGCACATATTTAAAATTCTCTAAGTGCACTCTCGACGAGGAATCGAAAGAGAAATCATTTGTAAAAGTTAACAGACATAACTTCACACCGAAAGGTTGACGAACATGGTTCTAAGTTTTGGCGATGTCTCTCTTAAGCGAAAATAATTTAATTGAGAATGATAAAAAGAAAATAATGTAAAGTTCTAGTCAAAAATACTTTTAACTTAACTATTTTATAGAATTTTATGATCGAAAAACTAGTTATTGTCGTTGTAATCAGTTTCATCGGAAATTTTGGAATTTTGTGTGAAACTGATGCACCGGCAATAGCAATAAATGTTGTACATTAATTAACCTTTCAACGTGACAAGCTTTATGGAATATGTACAACGAAAAACAAAACTTCGAATTTTACCTTTTTTTTTTGTTAATTTTTTATTTTTAAGAAAAAACGAAAATTGTGAAAAAACTTTTGTAAATTTACTAAACATTTTCATTTCTATCGAATTTTATTATATATCACATTCTCAATAAGAAACTTTTCTCTTTTCTTTGAACTCGTGACGCCCTAAAGAATGAAGGAATGTTAAAAGGTTAATTAATTTATCGAATGATGAAATTTCGATAAAATTGTCACTAAATCCGTTACTACTCGTTGAATCAAATGTTTCAATTTGGCGACAAAATATAAATTCAAATCAAAACAATCGAATCAGAAGAGCTCATTGAGTGTTTTATCATTCGTTTGAAAAGAGCCTTTCGAAATTGATAGAAAAGGGAGATGCGAGCCGAAAAAAAATGTCAACTGCTCTCGTTTGTTTTCATGATGTCGCGGCGATATAATGAAAACAAACAAGAGCAGCCGTCCGTCCAGTGGCTGACACGCTTATATGAGAAAACACGGTGTCTCTGAAGGGAAAAAACGTTTTTCTGAAAAGGCACTCAACAAATTGTTCTTGTTTTGGATAAAGGGTCTCATACATAGTTCAAAACAGGTGACCTAAACGAGACTTTCGATTTTTTTCACGTAAGTACATGGGGAAGGATCTGATTGGAACCAAGTGCGATCTGTTTTGAACTACATATGAGACCCTTTATCCAAAACAAGAACAATTTTTTGTGTGCCCTTTTAAGGGACACCGTGAAAAGTTTTATTGACGAAAAAACAAAAATTGGTCACCAAGCTATGAGGAGTTCTTAACGAAAATAGATGACAGCACATTCTACACACTTGATATATGAAGCGTGCGTACCAATTTTCAATCGACCTCTGAGCATTACTTTTTCGATTCAAAACGGCAGCTCAAACCAACTGAAACTCCTTCTAACATTCCGCGTAATTTTACAAATTGTCGAATGTCTTATCCCAGCCCTATCAACGAACAGATAAAGGATGAACAGACAATGATTAATCGAGAACCTAATAAATGTAAATTGTGTGCCTGTAGCTTGTAAGTTTCAATCCCATTACGTCACTAAGTGTATTCGAAATGAGAACGTATCCAATTGTTATATGTATGCTTATGGAAGTTTAATTGCTATTGACTGTGTAAGCATACATATGGCAATGAATGCGTTGTCATTTCGATTGCTTTTGACTGATTTTTAAACGGTGGACTATTTTGTGTTTGTGCTTCAATATGCCACCTGTGTCAAGTGTAAATTGCGCAAAAATTATAATTAGAAAATATATAAAGAAACACTTAGAAACAAAACATTGAAAATTTGCCTTATACAAAGAGCCTTTGTTTATTTAATTAAATGAAATTAAAATCAAAATTAGATGATAACTTATATGCCTTAATATATTAACAAAAAAAAAACAATGTTTTTCTTAAATCATTAATATAATTATTAAAATATTTTAAAGAAAATCGATTTAGTTGATTTATGCTATGCAAAATATTCATAAACAAAAAAATATCTTAAAATTTGTGACTTAATCCTCTGTACAATTTTAATAAGGGCCTTTAACCGATGTGGCTTATGTAGTTAATTCATATTGCGATAAAAAATTTTTAAAGACACACCGAAAGGTACTAATATGGTCTATAAATTTTGACGATGTTGATGATTAGAAATTAAAAAAAATTGTAAAATAGTAGCGAACGACTTGCTGAACGATTTGTAACAGAAATTATTTCGTAAGTAAATTATATAAAGATTTCCATAGGAATAGAATAGAATCTTCAATCTTGTTTCTCGTATCGTTCTCGTATCGTATATGGTCTATAAATTTTGACGATGTTGATGATTAGAAATTAAAAAAAAATTGTAAAATAGTGACGAACGACTTGCTGAACGATTTGTAACAGAAATTATTTCGCAAGTAAATTATATAAAGATTTCCATAGGAAAGTTTCTTCAATCTTGTTTCTCGTATCGTTCAAGTTCCAAGACAAACCCCTAACGAAATTCCTTTGATTTGAACATTTTACCAAAGCATCTTAAATGTGGAAATGAACAACTTGAGACGTTTTATATTTAATATACTTTCGTAAACGATCAAACTCGTACTAGCTTGCACTTAGAAACACTCCCAAAACATTTTTTCCGACGCGAAGTAATCTTCTTTAAATTTGAACGACGGAGTTTCACACTCAAATTTGGAAGAGTCCAAAAAAAACATACATACAATAGACAATACATACAGACAATAGGCATGGGAAACGTTCAAAAATTATCGATAATTGCTATGTCAAGTCTTTACCGATAATTTGAAAAATGTTGATATAAATTGCAAAATCAATACTCAAAATTGATATTTCAAGTTTCAACGAAATAAATATTCTAAGAAATCCCATAGATTAGTATACTGCCTTGTCAAGCCAAAACGACGTATCGTATAAAATCTGTGCTTTTGAGCTCTTTGGGAAGTTTCGAGCTTGTTTTGAATTCCAATGGAAAAGTGGAATATTTGGCTGGATTACAAAAGAAGCTCAAAGCTCTCAAAAGTTTTTCATTAAGAAAGACTCTAATGCGATACGTTGTTTTGGTGTAACACGCATTTGTGTCTTTGTTAACGAAAGCTTTTCGAGACTTTTGAGCTTCTAATAACGTAATAATTTTTCAACACTTTCAGTTTTTACACGCAAAAATTTAAATTTATCTTAAACAATCTACGCAATAAGAAACAAAAGTCAAATTTTTGCAGCGCAAAAACTGAAAGTACAGAAAAATTATTTCGTCGTTCTGTCCGGCATTTGTGACGCAACTTTTTCAACACAACGTAATTTTGTTTTAAAGAAAGCGCTGTAATTTTTTCAGGAAATCAAAACTTCGAACGCAACGTTCCACTCAAACAAACTTCTGCGTATTATCAGCGATAGCGTCACCTCAAGTAATATCATTTATTTTGGAAGTAGACTTACGGACTGCATCACACTCTACCTTTAAAGAGGTTTTTGTTGTGATATCAGTCGTTTTGGAAGTTTTTTTATTTATTTATTTATTTATTTACTGCATCAATGGCCGAAGCCTCCTGACTGTATACAATTAATTATGATAATGACAATAAATTAGCTTAACAAAAAAAAAAAAAACATAAATGAAGAGCAGGTCCGGAAGTGAGTTGCCGACCCAGTCGACCCGTCGGAGACAACAGTCACCCCTGCCCATCGTCAAAATTACTTTATTTATAGTTGTTATACAATTAAAACAGCATCAATTAGACGAAAATAGAAAATTGGAAATGAAAAAAGCCCGTCGTTGCATCAAGCACCGCCATATCGTGTAGCCACCTGAAATAAAAAGGATTAGCGGAAACTAGTCGTCTAGACTAGCTGTTTTTGCACAAGTCGACGTGACTTAGAGTTACACTTGAGAGTCGTGAGACCCAATTGACTAATCAGCTTTTGATTAGATTGAGAACCAAAGGTTCAGTTTATGAGATTCTGATCTTACCATTTAGTTTATATGTGATTTTTAATTTCCTAATAGTCAACTTGAACGATTCACGTGGTATGTTTTGAAACCACAGCAATGAAAAGCGATTAAATGCCATGCACATGTTATTGATAGGCTCATAAAGACCATATTTAGTCCTGTGTTTGTCAACTACGAGAAAATCATCAGCACAAGTGGGTCTGGAATTTCGCATGATCTTGCTTTTGATTTTAGGTGCGTCGATGGTTCCATTCATCAGATCGGATACGAAAAGTGAGCAGGCGTTGATTCTGCGTCGGGCAAGTGTTTCGATATTGATCGATTCGCATCTCTCAATATATGGCGGAAGCTTGTGGTTTTCATCCCGCTTCACCGTCCGCCTCAGTGCGTACATCAAAAATTTTTTCTGAATTGATTCAATTCTGTCAACAAATGTGTCTTGATAAGGATGCCAAACAACTGAAGCATATTCTAAGTAAGAACGGACATAGGCAAAGTATATACTTTTTAAAGTTTTAATATTTTTAAATTGCTTACAAGTTCTCATAACAAAGCCAAGCATTGAGTAAGCTTTTGCAATTATATATTCGATGTGTTTACTGAACGTCAGTTTTTGGTCCAAGAGGACTCCCAAATCTTTAATTACCATAACACGAGTCAACGTAACATCATCGATATTGTAACCAAACTCAATCTTGGATCTCCTTTGTGTGAAGGAGATTACCTTACACTTATCAACGTTCAAATAAAGTTGGTTGATTTTACACCATTGTAGAAACCTGTTCAAGTCACGTTGAAGAGCACTTGCGTCAAGAACATTTTTAATTCTCATGAAAATTTTCAAGTCGTCAGCATACATTAGGTAAACTGACGTAGAGAAGACTTTAGTAGCGTCGTCCATGAATAATATGAACAAGAGAGGGCCAAGATGGCTACCCTGAGGAACACCAGAGGTCACGTTAAACGTTCGAGAAGAGCAATTCCCTAGTTTGACGAATTGTGAACGTCCATTCAGATAAGATGCAATCCATGCTAGTAAGTTCGAATGAACACCGATTTGGTTCAACTTGTGCAAAAGAATCGAATGCTTGACTCTATCAAATGCTTTTCGGAAATCGGTGTATATGACGTCTAACTGATGCCTAGATTCCATAACTTTAGTAGCGTAGCTAACAAATTCAGCTAAATTTGTTGCGGTAGATCTGCGCTTCATAAAGCCATGTTGCGACTTTGAAATAATTCGATTCAACTTCGTGGATAAAATACTGGTGACGATGGCTTCAAATAGTTTTCCTATTGTTGGTAAAATAGCTACACCTCTGTAATTTTCGACATTACTTCTAGAACCACTTTTATAAATTGGAGTTATATAGGACGTTTTCCATCTTGTCGGAAACTTTCCGGTTGAGAGAGATAAGTTAAAAATGCGAAGTAGCGGAGATGAGAGACTCTCAGCACAGGCTTTTAACAAAATCGGAGAGATTTTGTCTGGACCTTCACCCTTACTAGTGTCTATACTACTAAGATGGTTCAAAACGTCTTGGATCTCAAAAGAGATTGATCCGATGTCAATGCGCTTTTCTAAGGAGTGCATTTTTCCCGATAAGCTAGAACCACTCTCGTTGTCAGAAACATAAACGCTTTCAAAGAATTCAGCGAAAAGATCACATGTTTCGTTAGGGTTACAAGTCTTCTTATCACCTCTAAACATAATTGACGGGTAGCCTGTAGTCTTTTTTCGCGATTTAACGTAATGCCAGAATTTTGAAGGATCAGACATTAACATTTCTTCAGTGTTAGCCAAATATTTGTTAAAGGCTCGGTCACGCACGGAGTGAAATTCTTTACTTGTAGACAAAAATTTCATTTTGAGTTTTAGTTTTTCGTCTGGGTTTGTTTCATTTTTAAATCGTTTGTGAGCTTTGCTTGTTCTATTTTTTAGATTACGCAAACGCTGATTGTACCAGGGTGGATCGTTAATAACCATTTTCTTTTTGAGCGGAATAAATTTCTCAAATCCGTCTAACAAAGTGTCGTAAAACACATTGACTGTGTCATCAACGTCAGAAACGTTTGACAACAGTTGATTCCAGTCAATAGAATGTAAATGGTTATTAAGACCCGCATAGTCGCCTTTTTTGTAGTTAAGTTCACTTTCAGATTCATCACTTGCAATATTTTCAATGCTTTCAACAAAGTCTGCTGAAATTATTATTTCGATAGGATAGTGATACAAATCGATTCGACTCATAGGAACATCAGATTTAATGACTTTGATGTTATTTGGATTGCTGTAAAACACGAGGTCTAGGATTTTTCCATAATGGTTGTGGACGTTGTTAACTTGGTGAAGGTTACCACTCATCACAAGATAAATGATGTCGGCCTTCGTTCCTTCAGCGACATTAGTGGGGAGCATCACATTGCTTTCGAGTGAATCGTCTTGACCACTGATCAAGTCATCAATGCTGTTAATGTGGGAATTGAAACTATCAGGAATCCAATCAACAAGGGTTAGATTGAAATCTCCTAAAATGCACATTTCGTCATTAACATCCAGGGTGTCTTTTCTAATGCATCGTGATACTCGGTGTATACTTTTACAGAAGAGCCTGAAGGGATGTAAAGGCAACAGACAAAAAGCGAATGATTTTGAAGCTGCACCTTAACTAAAACCATTTCGACGTTGTCGGTGCCGGGCACCAGAACGCATTCGCTAGGTAAAGATGATCGGACAGCGATCAGAACACCTCCATATCTCTGATGTACGCTATTTAATTCAGACCGATCAGTTCTGTAAACTGAAAACTGTTTAGGATTGAATAATTCACTGTCAAAGAATGACGAATTGAGCGATGTTTCAGACAGTGCTATAACATCGTAGTCACACGTCAGGGAGTTATTAGAAAAATCATCAGTTTTAGTTCTTAATCCGCGAACATTTTGATAATATAAACTGACATCACTCTTTGAAATCGAAACATCAGACTTAATGGGACGAATGGAATCAAAATAAGTCTTAGCTGAAATTATTGACGGCGAATTGGTCATAATGTTAGCGTTACATCCGATTGGTTTATCACTATGATGGAAGAAATCAGAAATTCGCGACTGAATCCGACCCTGACACGTAGTGTTGCATGCTAAGTCGTTGGTGTGACGTCCATACTCGTTGAGGTAGTTTCCTTTACCACTGGAGTTTGTTTCAGAACTGAAGTTGCAGGAGAATTGCAACTTTCCTGTGTTGATGCTATCGCTGGAGTTGTCGCAATTGGTAAAAAAGTATCTAAGGTTCTCTTCTTCTTGTCCTGAAATTCTCCAATTTGGACATGAGAGGGCCAGAAGGCAGGATCCATAAGTTTGTCGAAGAGTTCAACTGTGCAATTTAGCCGGAAAGAAATAAACGTAAGTTCATCCAGCTTTTGATCTTTTTTCACTAGAAGTCTGAGGCTAAAATCGTTGCTATCCAGTTCGGGCATTTTCGTCTTTATGTACGAGGAAATCGCCTCCGCAGTTACATCTGGCTTAAGGCGAGAAACATAAATGAATTTTGAAAGTTTGCTCACTGGTTGACGAGATTTGACCGGGCTACCTAGTCCATGGTTGGTGTCTGAATTGGTGCCGGAGGTCAACTTGCGATGACGATTTTTATGGGAGACTTCAGACGCATCACTGCGGACTCGCTTAGGAGTGAAATGCATTGACGGCTGAAGTTTACGCTTCATAGCTGCAGCATTTAAAAACGGGAAGCTAGACAAATCACTTGAAGAAGCTACTCCTGAAGCAATTTGAGAGAAAAGAGGTCTATTGACCGTGGCAGATTTAGTGGTTGCCACCTTAATCTCGGATAAAACGGAAGCATAAGACTTTGTCTCCTTGCGATGATCAGTCACTGAAGATTTAATATCTCGAAGTAAAGATAGTATCTCTGAAGAGTCGCTACTTCCGCTAGGATTAGTGAATTCGAGAATGGAGCGTTGGTTCGACTGGCCCGGAACATCGGACGATTTTTTAGAACCCTTAGAATTCCTGGGCGTCAAAGACGGATTTGGAGTCACCTGTTCCGAGGTTACAGTAGAGGGACAAATACTTGACAAACAAGCATTGCAGAGTACAAATATATTCTTGGAAATCAAGACCTCGTTAGCTGGTCTCGAGATGCCAATACACAATAGATGAATCAGTGATTTGCACTTACCACAATTCACTGTGCTCTCGAGTTTAACATTTCCAGGAGGACAGTCATCACGACTGCAACTCCTCAATTCGTTCATAGTAGATACACTAAAGTCAATCAAAATAAAATTATTAATAAAAGAAATATTATATAAAAATCAAACTGAAATAAAATGAATCAAAATAAATGTAAATAGTCACTTGGTACCTGGTCGGGTATTTTCTTTTTGTTCATCAAAAAAGAAAATCCCAAAAGAAAAAGAAATTAAATTGTTGACGCGTAAAGGACGGGACAAACAACTAGTCCTTTCGAAACAATATAAAATAACACTGTGACGTTTACGTAAATAATGCGCCAATTTATATGCAACGTTGACCGCGCGTAATAATTTACGTGTATACACAAAAAACTAAAATTAATCACTTATTTAATTTGAAAATATTCAGAAAACAATTGTTGATTTGACCGAACTTTTGAATTAACAATAACACCACAACTTAAATTATATTATAAATCAATCCAATCAAACAAAGATTACGGATTGATGAATCAAATTAAATAAATAAAAAGCGAGCAGGTAAAACACGTATGAAGCGTTCAAACACT
>WJQU01000827.1:0-14704 GCA_029228625.1 Pseudolycoriella hygida | reverse complement strand
AAATGGAATAAAAGAATAAATGGAATAAATGGAATAAATGAAGTGCGCCACCCCTCGGTGGAAATAAAGACGGTTTACCCGGTAAGACAGGAATCACTGGTGGACTTGGGAATTGCGATCTCTTTTTAAATGGACAGAATTTGTTCGTTGATGTGACTGGAGGACAAGGTGACACAGGTCAGCAGGGTGGAAAAGGTAACTAAAAATTATTTGTTTAAAATTAAATTTTCATCACTCCAGCAACGAAATAGTTATTTGGATTACAAGTGTCGAAAGTATAAAAATTCAATGCTGTGCGCGAATTGCTGCCCAAGCCGAAGACAAGGGCAAAAAAGAAAGAAGAAACATAAGCAAAAACCCGTACGTATCAGAATAGATGTGACAAGCAGAATAGCTGTGGCAAACAGAGTAGATGTCACAAAAAGACTCGAACGCATCTAAATATAGAAATGAGCAAACAATCCAATGTTTTATATTTTTTCATAACTATCAGAATTTCAAATCTCCATAGAAATTAGCCAAGGTAATGTCAAAGGCCCTACCGAAGTATTTCTGAGACCATTGATTTTGACGGCCGTAGTAGTTTCTACAAAAAATCCTAAAACCGTTTCCTTTAAAATGTGATCCTACACAATTTTGCCTTTGGAAGCAACTTTTTATCTCTCATAGTTCTAGAGATATGGGTAATCCCCCTTTGGAAGCAACTTTCTACCTCTCATAGTTCTAGAGATATGGGTCATCCCTCCCAATTCTAGAAGTGGTCATATCCCAGGATTGGGCCATTTTTACCCAAAACCCTGAGACGTGTGTCCTCTAAAATCTTATTCTTTACAACTTTGCCTTTGGAAGCAACTTTCTACCTCTTATAGTTCTAGAGATATGGGTCATCCCTCCCAATTCTAAAAGTGGTCATATCCCAGGATTGGAGCATTTTCACCCAAAACCCTGCGATACGTTTTCTCTAAAATTTTATTCTCTACAACTTTTCCTTTGGAAGCAACTTTTTACCTCTCATAGTTCTAGAGATATGGGTCATCCCTCCCAATTCTAGAAGTGGTCATATCCCAGGATTGGAGCATTTTTCCCCAAAATACTGAGACATGTGTTCTCTAAAATCTTATTTTCTACCAATTTGACTTTTGAAGCAATTTTCTACCTCTCATAGTTCTAGACATATGGGTCAACCCTCACAATTGTAGAAGTGATCATAGCCCAGGATTGGAGAATTTTTACCCAAAACCCTCGGAAAAGTTTTCTCTAAAATTTTATTCTCTACAACTTTGCCTTTGACAGTAAATCTCCATATTGAATAGTTTAGGAAATATAGACGAAATACTGTTTTCGCATATGGCCAAGAAACTCAATTTCGTCCATTCCATTAGTTCTAATGCCCAGACCCCTGACCCGATTCCCACAAAAATTTTTCCTATTTTTGTGACATCAAATGCTTTCCGTGCTATACTTGCTGAGATATTTGCGAAAAAGTTTCATCGACCCTCGAAAATTTCATGTCCGACCTTCATTTCTTCGACCATATCTCCGGAACTAATTGGCCTATTTCGCTCATCTTCGAACTTGAATCATGGGAGGCATGTAACCTTTCAGGGAACAAAAGTTTAGGGTGATCGGTTGAGCGGTTTGAAAAAGAAGTGGAGACGGACAGACGGACTTTTTTTATTGCTGATTCGTCATATTTAGACGATAATAAATGTATCCCCCAACTCCCATCTCGATCTACCCTATGTTACCTCTCAAACAAAAAAATATTTTGAAAATCGGAAAAGATTTGCTCGAGTTATGTACAAAAGACCAAAAACCACTTAAACGGCCTTAGCTCATTTGCCCTTGGGCCGACAGTACACAGATTCAATCCAAGAAAAGATATTTCGATTACCTTTCAGGCAAAAAAGTTTTTGAAAATCGGTTGCGTTTTACTCAAGTTATCGCGGTGACTGACGGACATTTTTTTTATTGCTGATTCGTCATCTAAGGACCATGATCGATGCTGCCTCTACTCCCGGGTCAGAATTGCGTTGGCTACAAATGTCGTGATAAATGCATCAGACCCCTTTTCGAAGAACTTCGTTCTTTGTACGGGTCTAAACATCAACCACGTAGGTTCGTAAGAATATTTTTTGCGCTCATTTATGACGTACTGATACTCAATTCATTGGGCTCATTGAGTTCCTCTCTGTCTTGAAGATTATGACACTTGACGTCTCGCTTGACGTTTTGCTTGAAAAAAAAAATTGAAATAAAAACATTCTGCATTCATTTTCGTTCAAGTTTCCTTTACATTTTCGTTACTATAAGTAAGTTTCACTGTTGCGACGAACGACGTTTTAGTTTGGAATTTTTTCCCGCAACTGACTTGAATTTGTATTTGTAGAATTTTAATTTTTAGAACTTTCCTTTCCGAAACCATGATGTACCGGTACTTGTTAAACATAAGTTATATCGGCACAAATTTCAGGTTAGTTTCACTCCAATTTATTCAAATAATCTACTAGTAACAGTTATTCACTTCGTCGTGACTGTAATCGCGTGATTTGATTATCTGAAAACCGGGCTATAATCACCACATTATATTTGAATTCCTATGATCTGTCAGACTATAATCACTACATTATAACCCCATAGAAAAGTGGAGAGTGAATCTTTAGTTCTTTGCCTGAGCAATATTTTCGTAATCAAGGTCGCTGATCAGCGGGGAAAGATTGAAATGTTGAAGTTTTTGGATTTTTTTCTTACTAATGTTTTGGTTTTTTATTTTCAATTGCAGAGGATTGCAGAAAAACTCGAATCACCCAATTCCCGGATTGAAATCTTCCATTCAAGAATCCATCGAGTGGGCGATTAAAGAGTTTGCTCCCAAAAATGAGCCAAAACTAATTTTATCGAGTCGGTAGGTGGCTGTTCACTTTAAACCTTCATAGCAAACAAAATAATTTGCTTTTACTGAAAGAACGGATGTTGGAGTTCATGCCCTCAACACGGCAGTCCATATCGATTTGGAGTCAAATTTCGGAGGCCCATACCGAGAATCCTTCGTAACAACGAGATTAAATAAGTTTTTTTATCGCGAAAATTTGGCAATTCGAATACAAAAAACAGAAATTGTACCTGAAACCTTCCACGCCCGTTTTTCAGTGAAAAGAAGAATTTACGAATATCGCTTAGCAATTCCAAAGAAAGAATTACCTGCTGGTTCAAAGGAAAGATTCGTACCTATCGACGAGCTCTACCGTTGTCATTTTGAGAAGTAAGTGAGTTACTTAAAATGGTAAGGAAACAGTTGGGATGAATGAAAATGAATTGAAATGACAATTGGGCAAAATACAATTTTTTGTTCAGAATATCATCGATCGGTGACATTCTTTGGAATATTTCTACGACCTTGTAGCGATCACCCTTTTCCATTGAAGAACGATGGTAAAAGTTGGTAAGTGCATAAAAATCTCGGAAGGATATTTTCAACCGGGTAAACTTGTATACTCTCTAGCCGACATCATGCCCGCAGCGGTAGCAGAGGCGTGACGCAGTCCCCCACCCCAAAAGAGAAGTCCACAAACCCAAAAAACCCATACAAAACCTTTGGGGGCCCAGGAACCATATATAGTCGAACTTTTGAAATTTGTCCCCTACCCCCTCCCCCAATAAATGATTTTTAGAAAACGTCACAGCAGCTTTCAAACCAGCCCAGATTCATCAAAATCGATTGGAAATTGACCGAGATATGGCATTTCAAAATTCACGAATTGCACCAAAAAAGTGTTTCCAAACTTTAAAAATCCTTCAACTTGATCTGTATGTGATCTCGATCTCGAGAACCAGTCAGCCGATCTTCCTGAAATTTTCACTGAACGTTAGTCTCGGCCCCAAATGAAACATTTCATAGGCCGCTTTTTCGGGAAAATTCTGGAAAAGCCGTGGCATGTGGTTTCAGGTAAGGCTCGGAGTTTTCGAATTTTAGCTCTGAAGTGGCAATAGCTAGAGAGTTTGTTTCTTCGGGAACGCGTACTTTTTTCGGAGAAATGTTTTTTTTTGAGAAATTTTTTTTCGGAGAAATGTTTTTTCTGAGAAAATTTTTTTTGAGAAATTTTTTTTCTGAGAAGAATTTGGGTTTCGGAAAAAACTTTTTTTTTCGTAGAAAATTTTTTTGGAGAACATTTTTTTTCGAAAAAAATTTTTTGGAGATTTTTTCTTTTCGGAAAATTTTTTTTTCAGAAAATTTTTTTTCGGAGAAATTTTTTTCCGAAAAAATTGGTTCCGAAAAAATTTTTTTCGTAAAAATTTTTTCCGAAAAAATTTGTTTTGAGAAAAATGTTTTTTTTTGAAAAAATTCTTTGTGAAAATTTTTTTTCTGAAACACATTTTTCGGCAGAATTTTTTTTTGTGTGAAAAAATTTTTCGGAAAAAATCTTTTTCGCAAAAAAAAGAAACGTTTGTTTTGAGAAAATGTTATCTCTAAATTTTCCCTTTTTCGGAAAATTTTTGCATTGAAAAATTTTTTCGGAGAAATTTTTTTTTCAGAGAAAATTTTTTTGCGGAGAATTTTTTTTTGAAAACAAGGTACCATTGTTGTCAAGGAAATGTTTGCGTCTTTTCAGCGTAACCGTCACCTCTGACGATATCATTAGTTTTGGGAGTGGACATTAAAGACTGCGTTACACTTTACCTTCTAAGAGGTTTTTGTATGCGATTTGACTCTACCTGAAGTATTTGAGGGATCTTTCGTAGAAAACTGCAGTGAAAATTTTCTTCTTTTAAAAACGAAATGTCGGTCTGAAGTAAATATCCCTCGGAAACCATGTACCGGCAAGTGTATTTCTCCGACTTTTTGCATATTTTTTTTTCAACGAAACGAATTGTCTTCACCATCGCGAAAAATTTCCCGGCATTCTAATATCGTCCCAAATATTCGGATGTTTGTTTTGTCGAAGGATATGACCTTTCCCTTCTAATCTAATTATGTGTTTTTAGAATTCCCAAATTCGACGTACACTTGGCTAAGAAAGCAGCAGAACTAATACAGGGAACTCATGATTTCCGGAGTTTTATGGGAACTAATCCGGAAACTATAAAAAAGGTGAAATTTCTATTGAAATTCGAAAATTTGTCAGTTTCATTAAACGAAAACACTTTTCCGTTAGGATGCATTTTTTGCCCTTCGACATATTGACTCAATCAGCATAGAACCAGGCGAAACGACTTGTCACGAACTCATTAAGCCATTAGCCGTCGAAACTTACAATTACTTCAACGTTCGTGTGATTGGTCACTCATTTTTGAATAAACAAGTTCGTAGAATTGTTGCAGTTATTTTGGCAGCCGCACAGAATCGTCTAACGATTCGAAATGTTTATGAGTTGTTAACAATCCCATCGAAACATAGCTGGCCGTCTGGTGTAGGTGTTCTACCTCCTCATGGATTGTATCTATTGAAAGTGGAGTACGACGATAAGGATAAAGAATTTCCAGTCAATGAACCTGTGAATTGTGACAGCGATCTAGTCAAAGAATGAGTTTCCTTAGTGAATTGAAAAATAAAAGTTGCCAACTGAAGCGAACCGTTACTATTATCACTCGTGCTGACGGGACCAAAGTTCGTGATGACGGAGTGACACAAACCCAAATTGAGTCCAGTAAATACGGATTCGTTGTGGATAATTCACCGGACAAGGTTCCTGCATGCATTTTGGACAATTTCCTTTTCCTCGGTTCGCAAGACTGTGTGGATACCGAAACAATTCAACTTCTCCGAATAACTCACATATTGAGTGTCGGCGTTCCAACGCCGGAAGGAAATTGGAACGAAGTGGAATCGTTGTATGTTCCATGCTTAGATCTACCGGAAACGGATTTAACCGACGTTTGTGAAAAAAGTTCTAAGTTCATTGAAACGGCGAAAGAACATAAGGGCAAGGTGCTGGTGCATTGCAACGCTGGAGTGTCTCGATCAGCAAGTGTTGTGGTGGCATATTTGATTCGTTTCTGCGGCTTTGATTTCAGTAAAGCCTATGAATTGGTTAAAAGTAAACGAAATTGTGCAAGGCCGAATGATGGGTTTTTAAAACAATTAAAACAATTGTAACTTGTGATGAAAGCATTGATTTTTGTCTGAAGTCCGCTCGTCACACGTGAATACCAAACCGAGAGCTCGCTATCTTTTAGCAGCTCAATATAACCGCTTCAGTACCTTAATGAACAACTAACTTGGAAGCTCTCCACAGGATCCTCCCGTCCTGATTAGAGTTGTACTCGTCGAACTTTCTTTTAAAAAGATTTCGTTTGAAATGTTTTTTAAACTCAATTTTGAGAAAATAGTTGTTCGGTTCAGATTTTGTTATTTCAAGTCTTCAAACCCGACCCGAGCCGAAAAAAACGAATATGAAAACCCGAATCGACCATACCCGAAACATATGCAATGGACCCGTACGTATCAGAAAAGATGTGGCAAACAGAGTTGATGTTACGAAAAGACTCGAACGTACGTTGGGCCCTAGTAGAAACTCAGTTTTAGGGCCCTGAGTGAGTCCAAGGCTTTCTAATCAAAAAATTTTCTTCTATACAATGTGAGATATTCCTATTTAAGAACATATGAAGGGACCTTACGTATCAGAATAGATGCGGCAAACAGAGTTGATGTTACAAAAAGACTCGAAAGCATCTACGTAAATATTGCCTTATTTCTTAAGTGTATGAAATTACGTCCACATTAAATTGTATTGGAAATTGACGAGAGGGCAATATTGAAGAAACCGTCCGAAGAAACGGTGTAAAAAAAGCCTTTCGAAAGTACAAAATTGACCGCCAAATAGACAAACCATTTTTATGTCTAGGGCAGACCTAAGGACCGACCGACCCAGGGCCATAAGGATATGCCTCGGACACATACTTCTATAGACAAAAATGTTTCCCTTAATTTGCAAAAACGTTTTTTGGTTAGGACCGACCTTAGGACAGACCTGAGGCCTGCTTCAGCCCTAAGCACAGGCAACGGGTCCAAATTTGTTTTTGAATATCGAGTGCCTCTAAAATAGAAAAAGAATCAACAAAATCAGTTAGTATTTATCCAACTTATGTAAGCGAACACGTTGGGCCCTAGTAGAAACTCAGTTTTAGGGTCTTGACTGAGTCCAAGGATTTCTAATCAAATAAATTTCTTCCATAAAACGGGAGACAGTCCTCGACTTTTCGATCAAAAAAAAGTTTTAAAATCGTAAGAGATTTACTCGAGTTATGCACAAAAACATGTAGAGCGCTAGCCGAGACTCGTTTTTAGTGCCCTAACTGTATCCTAGGGCTTAATCTGAAAAAAAGTTTCTTCTACTAATTGTTGGGCTTTCATAGACCTGTGTCGATTTGAAAAACAATTGTGACAACCGGAAAAGATTTACTCGAGTTATGTACAAAAAACCAGCATGGCTCTAGCATAGATTCGTTCTACGTGCCCTAGCTAAGTCCAAGGATTCAAATACAAAAAAGTTTCTTCCATAAATTGTCGGCCATGCCCAGATGTTTGAAACAAATAAAAAATTTATGGACCATGATCGATGGTCCCCCCTACTCTCGAAATTCAACTGGTTTCAACAGCGAAAAAGTGCATACCACGCGGATACCGAAAGGAGTACATCCCGTGCTGGGACGAGGACAGCGACCGATTATATGCCGAGTTTCAAGACAACGGCGACCCCGAAACTGCGAAAGAGCTACTGAAATCATTAGACGAAGCCCGAAAGCAACGATGGGTCAATACAGTCGAAAACATGGACTTCACTCACTCTAGTCGGAAAGCGTGGTCGTTGATCAGGAAATTTGGCGGGGCGTCCAAATTAAACAAAACTAAACCAAAAATCAATGTACACCGTATTGCCCGCAGAATCATACGATCGTCAAAAACCCCATCGAAGAAATTGTTCTCGAAACAAATTATCAGAGCATACCGTGAGCTGAGGAAAACAAGACCCAAAGACAGCGAATTTTCGAGGTCATTCACTGTCGAAGACGTGAACCATGCGCTGTTGTTCATGAAAAATGGTGTTCAGCGGACCACGCACTAGACTCTGGCTCTCGAGATTCTTCACAAACGACTTGGCAACAAAAATCCCTACCATCGCCATTTGAAAGGACAAAGATCATTGCACTGCTGAAGCCAGGTAAGCCGGATAACAAACCAGAAAGTTACAGACCAATCGCCCTGCTATCAGTCACGTTTAAGCTATTCGAACGTTTACTTTACAACCGAATTGCTGGGGAAATCGACAGACTGGTTCCCGTAGAGCAGGCTGGCTTTCGACCGAAACGCAGCTGCGCAGAGCAGGTTCTGACTCTGACGAATCATATCGAAGCGGGATTTCAGCGCCAACTCAAAACTGGTGTTGTTCTCATAGAACTAACTGCTGCGTATGATACTGTTTGGAAGAGAGGGCTCTTGTACAAGTTGATCAAAGCTATACCTTACCTCAGGATCGTCGACGTGATCGCCAATATGCTCAGCGACAGATTGTTTCAAGTCCTACTCAACGATCAATGCAGTCAGCTCAAAAAACAAAACAATGGACTAACCCAAGGTTCGGTTTTATCCTTTGTTTAATCTCTACATACATGACCTGCCGCCATCGATTTCACGGAAATTCTTGTATGCTGACGATATGTCCTACGCTTACCAACACAAATTGTTCAGCGAATTAAACAGAGTGCTTACGAATGACATGACAGTGTTCATTCGTTACTGTAAGCGTTGGAGATTGGTGCCTAGCATCACGAAAACTGTGGTCACATGCTTCTTAGCTAACAAACTTGCAGCAATGAAACTACGAGTAATGTTTGATGGTGTCCAACTGAAGCACGACTTTGAACCGACATATCTAGGAGTGAAACTCGATCACTCACTGACATATCGCAATCACATTGACAAAACTCGGATGAAACTAGCAACGAGGAACAATCTGCTAAGGAAACTCGCTGGCACGACTTGGGGCGCATCTGCAAGAGTTCTGAGATCGACTGCTCTGGCTTTGGTGTATTCGTGCGCGGAATATTGCAGCTCATCCTGGCTCAACAGCACACACGCAAAAAAGGTGGACATTGAGCTCAACAAATCAATGAGAATTATAACAGGCACGGTCCAGTCTACACCTCTAGAGTGGTTACCAGCTATCAGCAATATCGCACCACCTGCAATCCGACGGCAATCCAACTTACTGTCAATGTACAGAAAGATTTTGTCTAATGATTGTGTACCATTGAACCAAGACTTGGAACTTCCGACGATAGAGAGATTAAAATCCCGCAGCCCGGCAGTCAATACGGCCAAATTGCTCATTGCAACGAATTTTGAGTCCAACAAAACCTGGAAAGAAATGTGGTCTAGCAGTGGCACCAATAGCATACTCTTCGAGTTCGAAATACATTCATCGAAGTCAAGCAAATTTACGCTTCCCCGCAAGGTGTGGTGTAACCTTAATCGTCTTCGAACCGGTCATGGTCGCTGCAATTATATGCTCCATAAATGGAACCCTCACAACCGATCCAGGATGCCGTTGTGGCAACGAGCGACAAACCATGGTGCATTTGCTGATGGACTGCCCACTTCACAAATACAATGGGGACATAACCGACTTCTTCGATCTGACAAACGATGCCTTGCGATGGCTTGCGGAACTGAACCTGTGATATCATAGTGCAGCTCAATTTTTGTTTATAATGTTTTGTGATAATAACTTTGTTTTTTTCTGTTTTTGACGACGCGACACCTGAAATTGTAACTATACACTAAATAAATAAATAAATCAACTGGTTACAATCGTGTGGTAAACGCAATAGACAGGTCTAAAAAGTTCATTTGGGCGGACCGTTCACCTCTAGTCCTGAAGAACGTTTCAGGAGAGAAACTGCGAGTCTCATCTCCCCCTATCTCCTGTTCACGAAATACACAATGTTCGTCCGTTAAACCAAAATTTATTTTAGGATTTTCGTTCTGTAGACTCACAACTAAATTTTAAATTTCTAATGTTCTCGAACTGCTCCATCGATTTATTTCTGATCGACTTTGGAATTTGCTTTTCTAATCGCTTCCCAATTTTCTGCTAATTGTCTCTGAGCCTTGTTCTTCACCTTCGATAATTGGCTAACCGTGGACGTAGAATCTTTTGCAGCATCTTCAACTTCAGACAGTCGCTTTTTCTTCACGGCCGTCTTCTCCACGTTTTCGATAATCGATTCTCTTACCTTGCCCCATGTGCTGCTGAACCAATTTAGAACAAATTTGTTATTTGCCGTTTGTTTTACATTTGTGGCCGCCAAATATTTAGGACCTTGAACGAACATTCTTTGTACACTGGTTGATGAATTCATTTTGTAATTTTTTGGAAAAAATTTTTTTGTGGGCGTCTGGTCCTTAAAAACTGTTTGCTTCAACTAATTTTTGATCCATAGAGCACTAGATTTTCGTGTAACTCATGGTTTGCGTTGTGAATAAATGGAAAACGTGATTTAAAAAAAGGCAAAATAATTTTACAAAATTTACAAATTCTCGAGTCGAATTTATATAAAAAAGTTATTTCAGTTGGTGCACAGCACACGACACTAAAATTATACTAAAGAGTCAATCGTTTGCAGTGCCTCATCTGCAATTTCTATGCGTTTCTTCAAGAGCTTCATTTTATTTTCTGCCACTCCACTTTTACTACCTCCCTTCAGCAGGAAATGGTGCATAAACAAGCGAATACTTTCTCTGAACGCCTTCAATTCATAGCTCGAAGCAATGCGATCAAATACCTGACAAACATTGATTTTTATCGTTTGCATCATTTTTCGAATGATTGATCAAAATTACCTGTCTAAAGAGATGCTCGCTAACCAAAAGCAAACCTAAAACGGTTTGACGAACCAGGCGCAACGTTGGTTTATCCAATTCGGCGAAATCAACGACTTTCAAAATGGATAAAGGTTGTCCACGGTGACTGATCAAGTGAATGAGGAACTGAGCCAAGTTTTTGATTTGAATATTTGAATGCGATTGGATGTCTTTGATGCGATCCCAAATGGCAAATTTTATGGGTAACAGATACGATCTATCGCCTTCGCAAAATGTCTGCGCCAGTACGGCGTAGTAGGGATTGAAGATCTTTTCCGATAAACAGCAGTGAATGATTACCGTTGGAATGACCCGATGATCCTTTATCCCTAACCGATTTAATTTTTCGAATGCTTCAATGTAGTCCTGGAAATAGGTTGACGTTGTTAGTTAACTCAAAAATGGACATAAAATCTCAACTTACTTCGGCGGTCATTAAGATACAAAACACGTTTCTTCTATCGTCCGTATTCATTCTTTGCTTTTTCGCTAACTGCAGTATTTGCTCACTAAATTTCATTTCTTCCTTCTTACCGGAAGAAATACGTTTTGCGCTTCCAATATCATCAACATTACCTGACCAAGCTGAACCAACGACCCACCTGCAAATATTAGTTATTTATATTTTACGAAATCTTTGGCGGTTACTTCTTTATGACATCTGCTCTAGATTACTCAACTCAGAGGAAATTTTATAGAATTCAATGAGCTGGTGTCAAATGTGAAATGTCAAAATTTCCCATATTGTTGTATGTCTGTAGAATTTCCCATTAGCTGAAACACACCGTTAAATCGAGCTCACGAGTGAGTCGACCCGTTGGGATATTATCTATCTCTCGTGGCCGAGTGATGAAAGCAATCGCCATAATAATTTACACTCCAACGGGATATTTTTCCATGTAAAGCCCAGACACTTGGTCCTTAATCGAAATTTGGGTACAAAAGGATATTTTAAAAAGAAAATTCTCTAAAATAATTTCCTTCTAGTTCAAGGATACTTCAAGAAATTACCCAATGTAATGTTAAAGGCCCTACCGAAGTATGTGTGATGATTTTGATGGCCTAAATGTTTTCCCCTGCACCATATCAAAAAGATGACCAACGTAGTTTCTTCAAGAAATCCTGAAACTATTTACTCTAAAATGTAATTCTCACCAACTTTGCTTTAAGAAGCAAATTTGAAACTGCCATAATTTTATAGGCTATCCCTCCCAATTCTAGAAGTTGGTTTATCCCGGGATTTGATAATTTCTCCCTAAAACCCTGAAACACATGTCCTCTAAAATTTCATTCTCTACAACTTTGCCTTTGAAAGCAACTTTCTATCTTTCACAGTTCTAGAGATATGGGTCATCTTGCCTAATTCTAGAAGTGGTAATATTCCAGGATTGAGTCATTTTTCCCTAAACCTCTGAAACATGTGGTGTCTAAAATTGTATTCTCTACAGTTTTGCCTTTGGAAGCCTCTTTCCTACTGCCATAATTTTGGAGATATAAGTCATACTTACCAATTCTAGAAGTGACTAAATCACGGGAATTGGTAATTTTTCCCTATTGATTACATGGTTATAGAGCAGGACAGGAGACAGGTAGTCAGGGACACACGTGTTTTCAGGGGTTTCACTTTCGGTTCTGACCACTACTTTTTGGGTACCCATCTGTCGGTTGGTAAACTCTGTCAGACTAAAAGGAAGAAGGTGGTAAGTCGCAAATTTCGTTTGGGCAAATTTATGGAAGAGGCAGTTAGGTCTCGTTTTATGGCAAAATTCGCCGAAGGATTTGAGGGGCTTCCAGCTGACTGTGGGGACATTGAGGCTGAGTGGGCGGATTTTAAGAAATTTGTCTTGGGTCTGGCTGAGGAATGTCTGGGCAGTGTCGCTAGCGGGGGTCGAAACAAAAAGACGGGTTGGTGGAACGCCGATATCAGGGGGGCTGTATTGGAGAAAAGGAAACTATACTTGGTTTGGTTACAGGACAGGACGGTGGCGAAGTGGAAGGCTTATAAGGCTTGTAGGCAACTGGTTAAGGATCTAGTCAGGGAAGCGAAGGACCGGGAGGGGAAAAAGTTTGGGGAGGATTTGGAAAGGGCAGGTCAAGGCAGGGGTAAGAAATTTTGGTCGATGATTAAGGACATTAGGCGCGGTGGCGTGAAAGAGGGATGTAGTAGTATTTTAGATAAAGACGGCGAGTTAATTACAGATAGGGGTGAAGTCTTGAAGACTTGGCGGCATTACTTAAAGGATTTATTTACATCTGTCAATCAGGTAGAAGAAAATGGGAGGGAGGCAGGTCCTAGCTCGGAGGTGGAGGAGGAAATTACACTGGATGAGGTGTCCCGAAAGGTCGGCAGATTAAGGGAAGGAAAATCCGCAGGGGTGGATGAAATTAGGACGGAATTTATTAAGTATAGCGGATCAGGTGGGATCCAATGGCTTTGTAGGATTTTCAATTTGGCCATGAGGTCTTCAACAGTACCTGCTGACAGGAGCTTCGGTGTTATTGCTCCAATTTATAAGAAGGGCAACCGTAAGGTTTGCAGTAACTACAGGGGGATATCTTGAGCGTGGTAGGTAAGGTGTACACGGGTGTACTTGTTGACCGGGTTAGGAACATAGTGGAAGGTGTACTGGATGAGTTTCAGGGTGGTTTCAGGCCTCTGAGGGGATGTCAGGATCAGATTTTCTGCCTCAGACAGGCTATCGAAAAGCTTTATGAAAAGAACAGGGACTTATACTTATGCTTCATCGACTTGGAGAAGGCATTCGACCGGGTACCAAGGCAGAAGCTATTCGGGATTCTTAGCGAGTACGGTATCAAGGGGGGTTTACTGCGTGCCATTAAGAGTATTTACTCAGAAAGCAGGGCCGCGGTGAGAATAGATGGCGAAATTAGCGAGTCTTTCGAGGTTAAAGAGGGCGTTCGTCAGGGTTGTTGTCTTTCCCCGCTTCTGTTCATAATTTTCATGGACAAAATCATCAAGCAGGCAAACTTGCAGGGAAATGGCGAGGTGGGTGAGGTAATAATGAAAATCCTGGCCTACGCGGATGACTTGATTCTGTTGGCAGATAGTACCACGGAGTTGCAGGGTGGGATTGACTGCCTAAATGCTGCATGTGAGGAGTATGGGATGAAGGTAAGTGTAGGGAAAACTAAGGTTTTGCATGTCGGCAAAGCTCGGAAGGAGATAGCTTGCAATTTAAATGGGGAGGAGCTGGAGCAGGTTTCTGAATTCAAGTACTTAGGAACCATTTTTTCAGAGGATGGCAAGTTAGTTAGGGAATTTGAGGAAAGGAGGAAATGGGAAACGCGGTGGCCAGTCATTTGAGGTCGCACGTGTTCAACAAAAAGGAGTTAAGTAGTGGCACAAAGCTAGCTATTCACAGGTCAATCTTCAGACCAACGATTTTATACGGTAGTGAACGTTGGGTGGACTGCGGATACCTTGTGCATGACCTGGAGGTTTCTGATATGAGGGTTCTTAGGAGCATAGCAAAAGTAAATCGGAGGGAACAGTGGGACAATCATATTAGGAACGACGACATCAGGAAAAACTTAGGGGTTACATCAGTGGAAGAGGCGGCAAGGATTAGTCGTCTGCGGTGGTACGGGCACGTTCAGAGGATGGGTAATAGCAGGCTACCAAAGAGGATATTGGATGCTCAAGTCCCGGGTGTGCGTCCCAGGGGTAGGCCAAGGCGAAGGTTTATAGACTCAATTAAATCCGATTTAGAAGTTAGGGGACTTTCTCTAGGCGAACAAACCATCTCCTTGGCACAGGATAGGGGGGTATGGAGAAGGGTGGTCCATGATCAGTAGTAAAGACCTCACCCCGAAAGGTACAAA
>WJQU01000826.1:0-14746 GCA_029228625.1 Pseudolycoriella hygida | reverse complement strand
CCTGCAGTAGTTTGTTATGTTTTGCACGCTTGTCACATATCTGATTTTACGTTCACTCTGTGACATTGTTTTTACCTTTATTATCGACGCACATGTTCTCTCAAACGTCAACTTACATCAAACTCAAAAACACACACACTTGATCTGAGTTGTGCGTCGTGAATAAACGAATAAACAAAAGTTAAGTTTTTTTCATTGAAAGTAATGACTAGAATTTTCGTTGGAAATTTGCCGACGGATATCGTCGAAAAGGACTTAGAGAATGAATTTGCAGCTTATGGAATCGTCAACAAAGTGGAAGTCAAACACAAAAGAGATCCGCTTACTATGGAAATTATGTCAACATTCGCATTCGTTACCATCGGCATAACAGACAGCCTTTTGGATCAATGTAACAAATTCTACGTTTTTTTTTTTATTATTTTGATGATGACTCTCGATGTTAGGTTTGGAAGAATTCAAGAATGAAAAATTTCGAGGAAGATATTTGACAGTGTCGGTAGCTCGTGAAAATTTTATGGAAAAATTGAGACGAGAAAGGGAAGAGTCAACGCAAAGTTCTGTCCCCCACACCAAGTCAAATGTCAACAAGAACAACCCATTCCGGTTAAACGTAATGCCAAATGCGAAGCAAACTTTTAATTCGGACAACGAAGATTCGAACAGAACTTTGCCATCGCAAAGCTATGACACTGAGGAACCGCTTATCAAAAGAAAGTCCACGATGTTCTTCGAAAACGGAAAGGTTGGTGTGACAAAGACGTTCTGTCTCCATTATAATTTTTTCGCCAACAAATTTCAGATCAAAATTCCTTGCGTCAACGAAACTAATGCGGTGATGCAGCCAGCTAAGAAAATGAAAAGAAAGACATTTGATGAGAAATCAGAAAAAGCTGATAGGAAACGAGTGGAGTCTTTGATCAACATGAAAAATACGTACAACCAACAGAAGAAAATGGTTCAACAGGCACTTTCTAACCTTGTGAGTTTTCTAACGATTGGGTTTTTTAACCTACGACCAAATGATCTTTAGTGGTCAATAATTCAGTTAGCGAATACGGGATTAATGGAAGTTTATTGGGCGCCTTTAAAAGCATCTACTCAGGGAGCAAGGCTGCGGTAAGGACAGATGGTGAAATTAGTGAGGCTTTCGAGATTAATGAGGACGTTCGTCAGGGTTGTTGTCTCTCTACTCTTCTGTTCATAATTTTCATGGACAAAATCATCAAGCAGGCCAATTTGCAGGGGAATGTGGAAATCGAGGAAGTAATTATGAAAATCCCGGCGTATGCGGATGATTTAACCCTATTAGCAGATAATGCCGATGATTTGCAGAGGGGGATTGACTGCCTGAAAGTTGCATGTGAGGAGTACGGGATGAAGATAAGCGTCGGCAAAAGTAAGGTTATGCATGTTGACAAATCTCGGAAAAAGGTAGTGTCCAGTTTAAATGGGGAGCAGTTGGAACAGGTTTCTGAGTTTAAATATTTAGGAACCATGTTTTCAGAGGATGCAAGTTAGTTAGGGAATTTGAGGAAAGGAGAAGAATGGGAAATGCGGTGTCCAGTCAGTTGAGGTATCATGTGTTTAACAAGAAGGAATTAAGTAGTGGCACAAAGTTAGCTATTCACAGATCAATCTTGAGGCCAACAATTTTATATGGTAGTGAAAGTTGGGTGGACTGCGGATACCTTGTGCATGGCTTGGAGGTTTCAGATATGAGGGTTCTTAGGAGCATAGCAAAAGTGAATCGGAGGGAACAGTGGGACAATCATATCAGGAACGACGACATCAGAGAAAATTTAGGAGTTAGGTCAGTGGAGGAAGCGGCAGGGGTTAGTCGTCTGAGATGGTACGGGCACTTTCAAAGGATGGGTAATAGTAGGCTCCCAAAGAGGATATTGAATGCACAGGTCCCGGGTGTACGTCCTAGGGGTAGGCCAAGAAGAAGGTTCATAGACTCAATTAAATCAGATGAGCAAACCATCTCCTTGGCAGAGGATATAAGGGTATGGAGGGGGATGGTCAATTAAAGGCCCCACACCGAAAGGTATAAACGGTCTATAAAGTTTGATGATGATGATGATGAAAAAATCTGCCCATCCGTTCGTCTATTTGCCTACTTATTTTAATGAGTGTTGTCTAGGGCCGTACCTGTTTTTTTCTATTTGGCTTCAGTCGGCCCAAAAATCGGCAATTATTTTGACATGATTTAGAGAAAATTGTGGGTAACATATCGATAGAAGTATGGGTCCGGAATATCTTCTGAATTCATCACTTCACCCAAGAATCGTCTTGAAGAAATAACGACAAAAAAAGGTCTACATTGACTACAAACTGAATAATTGCCCACGTGTTGTTTGACGTCAAATTGGCCATTTTATTTGAGGTCAATGTGGACGGAATGTGATAATTTATATAATTGTTCTAATCCAGGAGTCTACCAAAACCAACAAAATCATTTTCGATGAGCCAACAACGGAAAGCGATGGTAAATCAGAAATGAAAACAAAAACGCTGTTTGATGATGATGCAGATGACGACGACTTGGATTTCGAGAAAAGCTTTGAAGTGAAAAGACAATACGAAGGCGAAAAGGGAGCTCGTTTGCAGAAACTACAGTCTCGATTCGCGAATGACCAACGCTTCAAAATGAACGAGAACTTTTTGGACGATAACGATGATGACATGGACGTAGAGGTCCAAGAAGTCCAAGAAGAAACGCAATCCGATGAAAGGAAATGGCAATATGATATACTGGAAAGTGTTATTGGCAAAAAGCTGCAACCAGAAATAAAGAGAAAGTATAAGTTTTATTTCAAGTATAAATCCAAGTTGTAGATGTAATTAGGCCTTTGTTTAAGATCCAAAAATCTGATGTTGCGTTATGACCCAACGAAAAATGATCACGAGAAGTATGAGAAAGTGAAGAGAAAGAAAATTCGCTCTAACGAAGCGGACTCGGAACCAACTACAAAATTGAAAGCTGATGAAGAGTGTGAATTCCAAGTGTCGAAGGAGCAATTTTTTAATGTATCAAATCAATTGACAGCAGCTCTAGCGCCAGCTTCTGAGGGATTCAGTTTACTTTCAATGTTTGGAAGGGACAATGACGTAACAGTTGCGAAGCCAAAAAATCCATATCAAGAAATCACTTTGTCCAAAGGTGAACAGAAGATGTTGCAGAACGGCAATTCGTTTTTTAAGGATGACTCTTCCGACGACGAGATTATTGAGGAACGGCTAGCGGCATCCCAGATTAATGCAATGACCGATTCTAAGCAAACGAATCCGAAGAAAAGTTCGAAAGCCGAAATTTGGCATGAACCGTTCTTCATATTTGGTGACGATCAACGATTGCAAGGCAAGTTTGAAGGAGCGTTTACTTTCACAAAAAATGGATTTTTATTTAAAACCAAAATATTTTCAGATGGTATGTCACTCTTCCTACTGAATTCTTCTGTTGAACTGAATTTGGAAGATTTTCAAATTAAACAAAAGGAAATGCGAAACAGCATCAAGAGGAAGATAAAGAAATCAATACAAAACATCCTCCCAAGAGGGGGTAAGCTGAACAAACGATTGGGAAGACTTCTCAAGGAGACAGCGAAATAAAAATGTTTCAAATTAAATAAAATTGTTAATTCTCATGTTAAAGTCAACAATATGCCTATTTATTGAATTTCGACGGCATCCATATTCGTCAGTATGCTAAAATTGACAATTGTCGGGCCCTCACCCTGTCTCACAATTTATTAAACTTAGAAACGCTGTATAGATTGTCGAGTGGGCCCTTCTTAACTCCTATCAACATTAGCTACATCAGTTCGTCATGCCAATTAGGCTTTCTCAGAATCGTTAGAAGAAATAAAAAACATTCTCACAATGGATTAGTGACAGGTTTTCCCCAGGGAATTATCCCACACTTTATGATTAACCTTTGCTATGCTATTAGTCACCTCCAAACCGTCCACAAGACATCCGCAATCTAGCCAAATCCCGCTATTATTCAAAATTATTAGTCTAAGGATTGGTCCGCGAGTTAGTCATTTTTTTGATGGGCGGCTGGTTGGGTAATATTTGAAAAAAACACAAGTTTATCTCCAACACTAACATTAAAGACATTGTTAAAAAAATCAATTTAATAATTTATTCTTAAAGAATAGCAAAAAATACACAACAGTGATAACAGTATGCTCAAATCTCATAAACACTCATGGAAGTTGACCTAGTAATTTTGAAACTCTCACTTATACTTATCTGCAACGTACATTGCAACCTTTTTACTTAGCCTCTTGCAGCCAGACGTGGAAAATATATTTTTGTAGTATGTGACGTAATTGTTGCTAATTTCTCTGCAAAAGAACGTATTCCACAGCCCTTGATCATAACATGAAAACACAAAACTTACTCAATATCCGTGAATGCTGGTCGATCGACGCCAAGACGTTTGAATTCCGCAATTATGCACTTCTCTATATGACGCTTTTCCAACGGAAGAAATGGTACGTAATGGTCAATCAGACTTCCTTCGATCATACTAGTCTTACGTAGTCCACCTATGAAAAGACAACATGATTTAACCGAGCACAAAAGTGATTTGCAAAAACGCCCTTCTCCTTACCATTAACATTATAAGCAGCTCCTTCCAAAATTTTCTCGAAATTAAATAATTGCGTTTCCTCCCTCAACGCACCATTTTCCGTTAGCTCAAGAAGTTTTGCGGATATTTCTGTTCCACCAGCGTTCGACAGGAAGATAAACGTTGCAAATCGTAAAGTGGCCCCTTCAACGCTGTGGTGATGGTCCAGCAGCGAGGTTAACGCTTCGAAAACTCCAACGGGAATTTTGTCAACTTCGTCAAAAATGAAGAGAGTGCGAGGACAAACATTTACCGCATTTATTATTGTTGTTCTTAGCGTTATCTGAATGACCAAAAAAATATTTGAATAAGTAAAGCAAAAACCCATGCACTGGTCTGATATTTTCAGACGTCGCGACGTAAACATGATCAAAAATGTTTTCGAAGGCTCAAATTAGTTCAATTTTTTTCTCAACTTTATAACCGGCGCAGCGGCGCAAAATGACGTTTTTTTGTGGAAAATTTTATCGGCGGCGACGGGCTTAGTAAAGGAAAGGCAAAAGTCTTTCTGCAGATTTCCACCTCTAACCAATTCCAAATATTTTGCCACGGTAACGGTTATCACGCTCATCCCATCCTTTTTGAATAAATCGATAATATTAATCCGCTCGCGGCATTTGAAACGGATTGAGGGAAGTTTCTAGCGCATCAAAACTTGAATTAGATTGTTTGGACTGTCACGATGCAACTGATGGTTATACATGATGGCTAACTCCTACAGTATCTAAGAAAATGTAGGCCGACACCTAAGCGCCAAAGAATTGGAACGTGCTAGGTTTGGTTGTAAAGAAACATCTGAAACATTTTCACCGATTAAAGGACGGGTCCGAGCTGCTAAGGGTGGCTCTAATACATGGAAGTATGAGTCGCCCCAGGTCAGTAAATTTAGTGGGGGTTTTGAAGGGTTTATACATTGTTGATTCGGACGAGTTTTTCAATGTTGCCTTTTGAGAAATCGAAATACCAGTTCATGAGGACGCAATCAGTAATTTCACACGGACATAGGTTGTAGGGGTTTGTGTAGCTTACGTTTTTTCGGCAACACATGACCGAAAGTGTTCTCCGACTTATGAGTACGCACTCACCTGGTAATGACGGACATCGGATTCTAATGGGAAATCGGTTCTCCCCATAAACTTTTTAACAAAATAACTGCTCACTCCATACTTATAGACGTGTTTTGCAATGTGATCGGCAAGATAGTTTTTCCCTGTGCCTGGTGTACCATGAAAACTTAAAACCAACGGTTTTGTAGACGAGTCCAGATGAGTGTAATGTGATTTGAGGGCAGCTACCAATTGCCTTTGGACAATGTGTTGCCCGAAAACATTCTCTTCGAGATCTTGAGAAAGAGCTACATAGGATTGAGACGTTAGATTTTGTTTCGCTTGTTTTCTAATTTCATCTTTTACCTGTAATATTAGCTGGAATATGAGAATCAATACAGCATTCGTTGAGTTGACAGTACGTATATTCCCAGACTTTTCCACGATTGTAAACTAGAGATGCTCCGCCAGCAATGAGACTCAAGGAAAGAGGATCGAATAAGCTAAGTGCAACACCACAAAGTGTCAAAAATGTCAATAGAAAAATGCTGATGTCAACAAACATTTGTGACATTATGTATAACTACGAAATAACTAAACTAAAATATGAACACAATTTTAGCCTGAGTTTGAGTTATGTCCAAAACATTCCTCTTTTCGTATCGTGTTGTGACATATTTTTTACTTTCAGTGCCGCGCGTCGGCCGGTAAATGTTAACCGTGTTAACTTGTTTACACAGCAATGACCCAATTCTCTTTTCCTAAACTCGATGGGTGAATAACTTGAATTTGAATTCTCAAGCATCCGATCGCTAGACATATATTTACAGAGGCGCCGACTTGTAAAAAGAAGTAATGTATACATCGGTAGACTGAAAGTTTAACAATAATAATTGAAACAGTAAAGAACATAATATCAGCATAGAGAAAACGCAACAGCCCCTTGAAGCATATTGTAAACAGTTTACACTGCACTGATTGTTGGGAACTTCTTTGACAACACTGAAACGTATTTGACAGTTCTGCTGTCAATTGCTGAAAACATATTATTTAAATTGAAGCGAAGTATTTTTTGAATAAAAAATTTCATCACCTTAGTCGAAAAATGGTAAAATCACTTGAATTCTAATTCTTTATTTGCTTTTGTTTTTACTCGTGCTTGTCTTCAGAGTTCAGTAGTTGTTGCTGGCCTTAGTTTAGCTGCTGTAGGATTTGCTGGTCGCTATGTTCTACGGACGATGCCACAAATGTCACAAAAAGTGGCAGAAGCTGTGAAGTCTCTTCCCAAATTCGACGCCGAATCCCTGGCTTCATCTAAGTACTACAAAGGCGGATTCGATCCGAAAATGAACAAACGAGAAGCTGCACTGATTTTGGGAGTTAGTCCGACGGCATCGAAAAGCAAAGTAAGATACATCGTTCGATTTGGTTGCTAAAGTGTGGTCTATATATTTTTGTTTGTGTTTTAGATTAAAGACGCTCATAAGAAAGTTATGTTGCTGAATCACCCGGATCGTGGAGGATCACCGTACATAGCCTCCAAAATCAACGAAGCAAAAGATTTTATGGATAGCGGGAAATGAAGTCACTCAGTGTGGTGTATATGCAATTCAATGTACATTATGTTGTAGTTAACTCAATAAATTTAGTTTTTGAAATTTTATGGGTCGTTGAGTGAGACAGCGCAGATCGGTTGTGCCGATGAATCCCCTATTATAAGTGGCTAGATCGCTGGATGGTGATATGGGTAAAATGGGTAAAATTAGTTTAACACAACATGTGCCACAAGAAAATTGTTGTGTTGTGTTGAGATAGCACAAGATAATTCGAGATTGGTGAGTGTAGAATTTGTAAGTGGTAAGAATAAGATTTAAATGTGATGAGTATCAATATGCATAGAAGCAGTGAACTATTCCTCCGTGCAGCACATAATAACTTTGCGATGAGAGAGAGAGAGAGAGAGAGAGAGAGAAGATTTCTTATGAAATGTGGGTGTAGATGTGGCAAAATTGATATAACAAAAAGATTCGAACGTATCTAAGTAAATATTGCCTTGACTCTTAAATGCATGAAATTACGTCGACATTAAATTGGAATGGAAATTGCCGAAAGGGCAATATTGAAAAACCCTTCCGAAGCAACGGTGTAAAAAAACCCTTCCGAAAGCACAAAATTGACCCCCAAATGGACAAAAATATTTCCCTCAATTTTCTCTACAACATACCGAAAAACCATTTTTTTGTCTAGCGCCGACCTCGTAAAAATAATTCCATGGACGAAAATGTTCACAGCAAAAAATGTTTATTTGTCAAGGGCCGACCTTAGGACCGACCTAGGGCATAGACTTCCATAGGCAAAAATGTTTCACTCAATTTGCTCTGCAACATAACAAAAAAAATTTCTTTGGTAAGGGCCAACCTTAGGACCCACCTGAGGCCTACTTGAGGCCAAAAATTGTTTTTGACTATAATTCGGTACACGGTTACCTCTCAAATAGAGTAAGTATCGACAAAATCGGTTAGGGTTTACCCGATTTATGTAAACATACACGTTGGGCCCTAGTTTTAGGGTCCTGGTAGAGTCCAAGAGCTTCTAAACAAAAAAAAAATCCATAAAATGAGAGACATCTCTAGACCTTTCAATTAAGAAAAAATTTTGAAAATCGGAAGCAATTTACTTGAGGTATGTACGAAAGACATGTAGGACCCTAGCAGAGACTCGTTTTTAGCGTTCTAGCTGAGTCCAAGGACTCAAAATCAAAAAAGTTTCTTCCATAAATTGTTGGTCATGCCCAGACCTTTCAAACAAAAAAAAGTTTATGAAAATCGGAAAGATTTGCTCGAGTTATGTACTTTTGAACGGCCCTTGGGCCGACAGTGCCCAGATTCAGTCGCAAAAAAGATTTTAGACCTTTTAGGGAAAAAATAGTTTTTGAAAATCGGTTGAGTTTTACTCAAGTTATCGCGGTGACGGACCTTTTTTTTTATTGCTGATTCGTCATCTCCCCTCCTGCTACTCCCGGGTCGAAATTGGGTTGGTTAAAAACGCCGTGGGGGTACGTACGGGTCTTATAATAATAACTCAGTATATCTTCTATTAAAAACTGTTGGATTATCCAGCTGGGAGACGTTAGCTGCGGATTGGTTCGGTTGGAGAAGCATGTTGCAGAAGGCAGACCCTTAATGTGCCGGTTAAGTAAGTAAGTATGTAAGTAATATCTTCATTATTGCTTCAATTGTGCCGTATTCTGCTCTTCAGTTGAATGATCATTATAATTGAATTTTTTTTAAATAATTCTTGGCCCTAAAGCACTTGAATTTCTTACTTCATGTTGTTTTGTTGGAATGAATGATTTAAACAAACTTGATGAGCATTCATCGACTCACAATACCTTTACGTAACTCCTCCATCATTACCATATCACTGTTACCACGCAACACAAACAACAAAATACAATTTTTGGTGACACGCTTTTGACACGTCAGTTTGACGTTTTCATTCGGTCTCGGAACTTCTTACGTGTTTGGTGTTATCATTTCCTTCTGTTGATTTTGTTGTTTTTTATGATATTTCCATCATCACCTTTTGCTGGTAAGTTATAAGATCTTCTACCGGCCACTTTTATTACCTACAATCGAATTTGTAACGAAATGTGCAAAGAGATTTGGTGCTTTCCGACTTTGATTTGATTTCTAAAACATTTAATTACGATTACGAATTTTGATTCAGATACCAAAGTTTAAAATGGCCCGTCAATTGAAAGGTAAACCAACCGAAACGTACAAACAGAAAAAGGAAAGACGTGAGGAGAACCGCAAAATTCAACAACAATTAACAACAGTCGTTCTGCCGATACTCGGTGTCATTGTCGTGATTTTGGTAGCTTATGTGTACTTTGCATCGAGACCATAGACCACAGATCTCATGCCTAAAATGACAATCGAATTTATTGACAATCGGAAATCATTTTGTAATGTTTAAGATATAATTATTATAAGTGTCTACGGTGGTGTTCACCTTCCAAAATCGTATTCCGTCTTCAAGAAAATAACTTTAAATGAAATGTACAAAAGAAGTAATTATTTTTTCTACCTTAAAATTTGTACAAAATCAAATGTTATTTAGTATTTTACTTCAATAAAAGGATATTAAATTCCCATCCGCATCTAACGTGCCACCGCTGTCCTCCAGTAAATGCTACACTATACCATCAGAATTTGGGCCGTCTTACAATTCTTTCTTCCTCTGGGTTAGTTTTCAGAATACCCTTCGGAACTCAATTTTCATTCATTAGTTTTACACGACCGAACCAACTTACTTCCAGCACTAAAATGCTTTTCCTATAAGGCCCTTCTCCAACCGGAGTTATCCACAGCGAACGTCTCCCAGTTGCTTACGCTGTGATATTTGGTTACGAATCCTTACTCGGCTGTTCGCTCAATATTGGCTTGGTCAACCTGATAATTTTGTTGTGGAGTTTCAAACTCCCACATAGCATGATAACACTGCCGTATGCTTCCTTTTGAAGTCAACGAAATAATGGCGTGTTTGAACAGCTGGTCCGATGTTGAGCGGCATACACGAAAACCGCTGCTGCCATGCAGGGGGCCAGACGAATATTTCCAAATATATTGTAAAGCAATGTTCAGAAGAGCGATTCCCTTTTGAACCTGTCTCTATTTTCTGTCTCCTCAATCCTAAGTCTACGGGGTTATGAAATTTCTGAGTCTCTAAATTTCAGCTGGACATTCAAGTGTTGTCTAAACGAGGCCTCTGTTTGTTACAATTTTTCTCCATTTAAACGTTCAACGCGCAGTTAATCTACAGAGTTCAGTCAATAGACTGGTCCTTTGTCTAATTTCTGAACCACTTGTTTCATCGTCGTGTAGAGAAAAATTTCAATAAACAGAGATCTGCATTTCCAGCTGAGTAGCCTGGTGCCGAAAAAGTTTCTGTGACAATGTTGGAGTGGGAAACGAGTACATTTAAATGCATTCGGTGACGATTCGAATTCTGCAATAAACAACGAACGTTTGAAATGAACAGTTTTCACGAGTGATTTCGAATAAATCAAGGAAATCGTGAATGCTAAAAGTCAAACGAAATTCGTTTTAGTTGTCGCATTTAAGAAACTGGATCTGTGAAATCGTTGGTATGAACGGAAAAATTAATAACAAAATTTCAAAAGTGATGAAAGATTTCGTTAGCATGCAAAAGACAGAGACTTCTCAAAAGTATTTAGCTATAAATGTTATGAATTTTATGAGTTTCTTCTTACTTTTTTTTCAACGTTAAAGCTTGTCAATCAATTCGACGACAGCCTCCACGAAACAATCGCGATTACCGAAAAAGTTAGTTTTGCAAGAAAAAACAGCTGAAGGTTCAAAATCGAATTCTTCCATAGGAACAATGTTTGATGCTACAAAATTACCAAGAAAATCTTTTAGCAAATTGCCGACGGCGGCAGGTGCAACGAGTCGTAAATATTCATCTCGAACAGCAGCTACAACCACTTCATCATTGTTTGCTCGTCAACCCAAATCTGTCCAAACTTCTATTACAGAATCTACTAAAATTACTCTTCCAGCAATAAGAGCGCAATCATCACACCAAACTCTAACCGTTTCTGAAAGGAAAGCCCTTCATCGGAAAATTCTTCACAAAAACGTTGGTGATAAACAGAAGAAAACGGCTCCGTTCACAAGGATGTATGATTTCAAGCATTCTCATGCAAGATCTGCACAGAAAATGGAAAATGAACTTATGAAAAAACAATCAGAAGTTAAAGAAAAGCGTGACGCTCAAGAAAGGATAATATTTCCTTCAGAAGAACGAGAAAACGAGGAAGTCATGATGACGACTCATGACGTGAATCCAAGGTCAAAAAATGCAGCGACACGATACAAAAAATGCAATGAGAAACGAAAAGGTCAAAGTCATCCCAACGTTCCGACTTATAGATCCAGACCAATATCATGGCCAAAATCATCTTTTCACAGACCTCTTTCACCTATTACAGAGACGAGGTTGAGCGCACGTGAACCCCAAAATTTTGTTGATGTTTAAATTGTTTACTTTTAGTGAAGAAAAAATTGACAACAATCGGAGTAGGTTTGAAAGTACGAACCTTGTAGGTCCAGAAATTTTTCATTTACATTCTTTTATGGTAGTAAACAATAAAAAAAATGAAGAAACGATTCAGACTGTTGAAACAAAGCGACAAGAACGAATGGAATCTGAGCTATCTGCTGATTTGATTGAAGATACCAATGCAAGCATACTACTTCGACACAGCGTCGAGTCGGATTCACTTGATGAATTAGTTATAAAAGACTTTGTCATTCGAATGGTTGAATCAAAGCCCGATGTTGCCACCACATCTCTACCAGTAATAGAACAAGCGATTATAGAAAGTAAGAAACTAAAAGACTCACTCGATTCAATCAGAAAGAGATTTCAGGTAAAAATTGCCACGGAAGCAGTAAAACAAAGGGAAAAAGATGAATCCATTTTCTTAAATATTGTGCCCACTACGGAACCGTATAACTTTGCGGACTCAGAGGAGGAGTTGCTAAATGAGAGAGACATTGAATTTGATATGAACGAACAGAACAGCGAAATTACTAACCATTGCAAACGAGACAATGTCGAAGATTTTGAGAATCCCCATTTCAGTGACCTTCCATCAGATGTTTCTGAAAATGTTTCAGTGTCAATAGACAAGAACGTAGCAATGAAAAAAACTGAAGATAAAGGAGACAATTTGCTGGAACGACCTAACAGCTCCCAATCGGCTCAATCGCAACAAGAAAAGGACGCTCAAAAATTTCGTGAGTTACTGGAGAGCGGAGCATTAAGATCGTCAATCACAACTGATCAATTCGAAGAAGGTGTTTTAGATCTTCTGTTGCGACAAAGCGACAGTCTGTGGGACCCAGTTGTTCCAGGTGGGATTCCTATAGCATTTTTGATTCCCAGTAAAAATTATCAAAAATCTTTACTGGACACATCGATTACCGAAAAAAATCTTAGGTCACCGATGATAAAGAGACCCGAAGCAAAAACTCCTGGATCATTGACATCTGAGGAAGAAGTCGATTTCGATAATGTGACCGAGAACTTCGCCGACCATAGAAACCTTTTGATGCATGAACTACCCGAATTTTCCTACGAACCATTTCCACAATATTGTCAAGGACAACAATTTAGAAATATAATAGACATTGACGAACAGAAAAACTCAGATGACATCATTGACGTTCACAAAATAAATTTCGACGATTTAAACGAAAATGTAGCTGAGCCAACGTTCGATTTTGAGAAGGCGAAAATTCTGGACGATTTGCAAATCAAAATGAGAATTTATCAACGGTTGAAAGGAAACGGTGAGACATTCAGCAAACAGACACCTGAGATTAGGTTAATCACTTATCTCGAAGCATTCAAACATAATCTAAAGCATTTTAATGGACTCTTCGGAATCGATGAGAATGAAATTTTTAGAGAAAATTATGTTACATTTAGTGACTTAAAATCGTTTTGCCATAAAATTCCACTGTTTGATGGTGAAATTATCAGGGACGTGAGAAACTGTCGACATCATTTCGAGCTGATGAAATCGATTTATAAGAAAATCTTAAAGTTTATTCAACAGTCTGAACAACCACAATCCTTTCAAATAAATGACGGTGAAATATTTCGAAGATTCGTCTTAGTCGCAGATGGCAGAATTTGTGCCAGACTTAAATCATGTGATTCTCAAAATTCGCTTGGAATTTCACGAAATCATACAACAGCAGCGAAGAAATATGAGTCGCAATTGAAAGTGAAACAGAGTTCCCAAGAGCAGACCACTCGAAACCAATTAGAACACCAAGCACATATTGAAAAACCAGAAAAAATTAAAAAGTCTGTCAGCTTTTCGGATAATATAAAACAAAAAAATATTGAAAAAATAGAAAATGAAACATTCAAGAATACTCACCAGCAAAATTCTCGTGTTTGTGACGGATGGACAATGCTTGATATAAGACAAGTTCGGGATTTGATTGAACAAGCTCGGTCAGTTCAAGCTAAACGAAGAAACGTGTCTAACGTTAGGAAAAAGGCTTAAAAACTGTTTAATAAAACAACGATTTGGATAAATTAAAGTTTTAACTTTATTTATCGTTAGTACGATTGCAAGATGGTTTGAAAATCGTATTTTTGTCGATGCCCGGACGCTGACAAAACTCCTTCCATAATACCCCCAACCCGTTCCATAAGAACATCCACACATAAAGACCTTACCGATTATGCTCAAAAGAGAAATCCATCACTTAAAATATGTAGGAGGCTTTGCACTCGAATTAACCCAATTTGCATAAAGAATGAAATGTTCATAGAATGTGAAACGCTTTTTGTTACAAGCATCTCTCTGAATTAAATATTCCAAAATGACTGCAAATAATAACTACCGTGTGATATTTTTGTCTCAGTGGTCCTTAATTGCCGAGATGAGTTAAAGGTTCTTGTTTTTTCACATTGCTTGTAGCCAGTGCTATGCTCAGTGCGTCTTATAGCTCTTTAATTAACCCGCGGTAACACACCCTACAATCTGGTGCTTAAAGCGCCAGCGACATTTTCCCTATAAAACACTTTTTGAATAATTAGAAGTAAAAGCAGGAATTTGATGCTTGGAAAAAATTTATTTATACAAAAATTTTCGATTAAATAACACTAAGTCTTTACGTAACGTATACTTAAAGCAACAACAAAATTTTTGCGCAAATTTGGTAAATTCACTAATTCAATTTTTTTCCATGTTTACGTTGAATGAGCGATCAGGAAAATTGCTGTTCTGAATGTTATTTGTTTGACGCACATCGGATCCATTTAACGCTGTTTTTATTGAAAATAATGATCCATTTAATGCTGTTTTTATTGAAAATAATGATCAAAGAGTCATATAATGTTTCGAGTACAATTCTACGACACAGATGACAATAAAATTCAAACAGCAAAATTTAAGATCGAAGAAAATTCAGGTGGAGGAGACTGTCTATTCAAAACTTTGCAT
>WJQU01000825.1:0-14754 GCA_029228625.1 Pseudolycoriella hygida | reverse complement strand
AAAATTCTCGTTTTGGTACAATTACACTCATAGAAGTAATATTTTACTATGGCTGCTGTACCTTCGACAGATTTAAAGACCACCCGCTTGAATCAACATTTAAAAGCCACTCACAATTCTTAATCCTACTTCCAATTGTTAAACAAAAATCAAAAAACTAAAAGTGCTGATTTCGTCGTTTACGACTCATGACTACACCTTGTCTTAAGACCATGTGTATATCAGCAACGATGGCCATAGAATGATACTCAGACTATGTCAACTCGCCTTTTATACAATCCAGATCCTACTATTGCATGCATGCCATTTCGTTTGAACAATTTGGAAGTAAAAGAATTGTGAGTTTGTTTCGGAAAAGGTGTCCAAAAACATGGTTTTTTGAGGGTAGATGAGACTTTTTGTCAGATATCTCTAGATATAAGGCAGTTAGAAAGCTACTTTCTGGGACAAAGCTGTAGAGAACTAAATTTTAGCGAACACGTATTTCAGGGTTTCTAGAATTCTAGAATTGGAAGGGATGATTCATATATCAAGAACTATGATAGATAGAAAGTTGCTTTCAAAGGCAAAGTTGTTAAGAATCAAATTTTAGCGAACACGTGTTTTAGGGTTTTCCCCAGAAACGTCCCGATGCTGAGATCTAGCCACTTCTAGAGTTGGGATGGATGAGTCATATCTCAAGAACTATGACAGATGGAAAGTTGATTTTATTGCCAAAGTTGTTGAGAATTAAATTTTAGCGAACAATGGTTTCAAAGTTTTCCCCAGAAACCTCCCAATCCCGATATTTAGCCACTTCTAGAATTGGTAGGTATGAGTCATATCTCAAGAACTATGGCAGATGGAAAGTTGCTTCCAATAGCAAAGTTGTTGAGAATTAAATTTTAGCGAACACGTGTTTCACGATTTTCCCCAGAAACGTCCAAATCCCGAGATTTAGCCACTTCTAGAATTGGTAGGTGTGGTTCATATATCAAGAACTATGAAAGATAGAAAGTTGCTTTCAAAGGCAAAGTTGTAGAGAATTAAATGTTATCGAACACGTGTTTCAGGGTTTTCCCGGAAAATGTACCATTCTGCCACTTGTAGAACTCAGAGGGATAAGAACATTAGACAACGCGTGATTGGTGTCGGAGTTCAGAAAATGTACTTCGGGAGGGCTTTCGACATTACTTTGGGTAATTTCTGAGAGTCGTTTAAATTCTGATAGTTCTAAAAGAACTTGACTATGCATTCTTATGCGCATTATATTTATGATAATAGTAAGAGTTTGGTACATCGAGGCTTTTCGCACGTGAAGGCTTTCCTCACGTGAAGGCTTTACGTACGGTTCTTTGCATATGTTTCTTACATAAAGTTGATTTATATTAGGCGACTCAAAGAACATGAGAGAATTTCTCTCAATCAGCCAATTCAGTGTTATGGCCACGTGACACGAAAGCATCGCAAATTTTGTAGAGATAATTGTTGTTGAAAGTGACAAAGGCCTGATTTTATGTGGCAACACAAGCTCCTTAGGTATGATAAGATATCGAGAAATCTGAGAAACCTTTGGTAGTTTGTCTGAGAAGAAACTTTTGTTGGCATGCCCAAAGGCGGCTTTCACGTCTGCGTGAAATTTATTATTATTATTATCTCACTGAACATCAGTACGAAGTTCTGAAGAAAATTTAGACAAACAGTTGAGGAGTTTCATTTAAATTGTCACTTCGTTCAAACTTTATGTTCGAATGTTAATTTTCAGAAGTAATAATCTAAACGAGATCACAAAGCTGTCATGTTTCTCCCATTAAAAAATTGTACTTAATTTTATTACGGAAGTCTTGATTGTTCAACAATTGAGTGATGACCGTGACTCCATTGTTCTGTTAGTGCGGTCAAAGGATTAAAAATTAATCTTTTCAGTGACTCTTTCAACGAAATTAGTGTGACTCTCACCAAAACGCTTAATTTCGGAGAATTTTTCGTTAAATTCTATCCACAATTTAAACTTCCCAAAAAGTAAATACGACCCTCTTATATGGAACATTACAATTATGCTGGTGGCTATTGATTGTTTAGAGAGGTTTAGTAATTTATAAGTCGTTATAGAGATTCAATTCAAAATATTTATTTTTATTGAATAGTTTTCGTGTATTGTGTATATACACTCTTGTGTTCGACTGGAGTATCCCTCTCAATTTCTCAATATTTATTGTTGAGTACCTTGTCGGTGAAACGATTCGATAAAATTTTAAAGGGATGAAGAAAGAAAGAAAGGAAAACCGGAGAAACTCTCCAACTTTTGCATTTTTTTGGGAGTCCTTTGTACGCAAACATATCTAATTTCTGTAGGTTGGACAACTCTAAATTCAAATAAATTGTTGCGACCAGCATTTCGGAAATGAATTGCCGTTAAACCAAATTAACAAATTTACGTAAAATCAATAAAACGTAACGGTTTTTCTACCCGCTATCCTATGAAGGGTCACATGTTTTTTATCGTAATTTGTGGGGTCTGTTAAATAAACACAACGAGGGGTGCGAAAAGCATCGAGTGATTTTGGGTTGCATTCACCGGGTCGTCAGTTTAATGTAAATTTGTGCATGAGAGGGTGTTTTTCCACTGAAAATGTTCTCAATATGTTAAGGTTTGTTAAAAATAAGGGTGGGCAAGAGATCATCGACTAAATGACTATTGCGTTAGGGAAAGATTGGATTGATAAGGGAAATGTTTCGTTATGCTGGTATTCAATGCGTGAGAATGCCAAATATGGAACTCTACGGTGAATTACCGCGTATTGCTAGTAAAGGAAATGCATTGCACGTACTGTTCCAACAATCTTTCTTCCTTACTTGAGACACTTCAATATCACTTCTTTATTGCTTGCATATTTATTTATTTATTTTGCTAAAATAATTCGCTGAAGCAATTAATTTAGATGGAATTCATAAAAATCCATTCATTGTACTTAGTCCAGTGCAAACAATTATCTTGAATGCTTTAAGATCAAAAGCAGGCACTTTACCTGGCACCTATAAATGGAGATTCGAGACTATGATTCTATTTGTTAATTTATCATATCTTCGCGTTGTGTTTTATTAATATTAATCAAATTGTATGCGCCTGTTTATGCATACGTATGTGTTGCTTGTGAAATATTAATCGTGTACGATGAATACGTAGAAAGGTAGATTTTAAAACGTAAAGCATCTTGATTTCGATATGCCGATTTTTTTTTTGCAATTCAAGGCGAACGGGCCATGCCTGTTCAAACATATTGGCTTCGAAACGATTTGTTGTTAAGATAAATTAATGAAATAGTGTTACTGTTCAAGAGATCTGTTTAGTCATAATCATAACAGGTAGCTGCATATTGTGCGATTAAGCATTAACGAGTATTTTATCTTCACGAATTGTTTTCCTATCCAAATTGCCTTCCTCATTGACACAAACACTGACTGGTGTGTTTGAGAAAACTTGTTCAATTGCTTTGTCTAGTTAGGTGATCTAATCGTCGGTAGTATGTACGTTTTTTTTTGTATTTGATTTTAGACGAAATTACACTAACGTCTCAATTATTAGAATGAATTCGAAAAAAATATCCCCTTGGGATGAGTTGTAAATTTAATTCCGGCAAAATTTTAATTCGCAAGCGAAAACGCCTAAATTTCGAAAATTTACGGAAAAATTTTGGAACTGAAATACAATTGCATACATTGCAAGAAAAATTTTTGAGCTTCCAAAAAACAATGAATTCATAAAAGCAATTAAAATTTTGAACCGTCGAACTTATTTTGCATTTGAACGAGTTTCTAAATTTAAAAAAAAAAATCAAAATTTTTAAAAAAAAATTCAAATTTTTTAAAAAAAATTCAAATTTTTTAAAAAACTCCGAGATTAAGATTTTTTTTAAAGAAAATTTCGAAGTCTTCGATGAAGCTAAGTGAATCGTTCAAATTGTAAATTAGCACCCGGGTGACAGTTAATTTTTTAAATGTCACATGTCGATATGTCGAATCGACGTCAACTTCGTGCTAAGCAAATGTAATTGACCTTACTCAGTTATGTCCGTATAATTTATTTCAATAAAGAGCATCGTTATAAAGTAAAAATTGTTCTACGACACATCTCAAAAACCTAAAAGTTTTTTTTTACCTCAATACTGAGGCGGACGCTGAAAAAAATTCAAAAAATTCGCGCGAAATAACATCGCATTTATATTATTCACAGCTTGTGACCTGCCTGCGACCTGCCATCGCATGAAAAAATTGAATTTTTAAAGATATGATCATCAACATCATCAAACTTTATAGACCATTAAGTACCTTTCGGTGTGAGGCCTTTATGACACAACCCTAGAAAAGTGTACCACCCCCCTCCATGCCCGCCAAGGAGATGGTTTGTTCGCCCAGAGAAAGTCCCCTAACTTCTAAATCCGATTTAACAGAGTCTATAAACATTCTCCTTGGTCTACCCCTTGGCCTAACCCCCGGGATCTGTGCACCTAAGATCCTTTTTGGTAGCCTGTTATTACCCATCCTTTGAACGTGCCCGAACCAGCGCAGACGACTAGCCCTTGCCTCCTCTTCCCGAAGTTTCCCCCAAGTTTTCCCGAATGCCGTCGTTCCTAATGTGATTATCCCACTGCTCCCTCTGATTAACTTTCGCTATACTCTTAAGAATCCTCATATCAGAAACCTCGGGGTCATGCACGAGATATCCGCAGTTCACCCAGCTCTCACTACCATACAAAATTGTCGGTCTGAAAATAGCAGATTATTGATTTTTAGAACATAGGGTATGAAATAAAAATATAAAAAAAAGTGAGGCGTATAGTCGACTGTTTTAAATTTTGAAAATAGCAGCATTTTCTTTTATAAAAGTGAAGCTAATAATGAAGAATAATTACGTTTGTTTGGCGTGAAGATGGCGTCGATTAGAAAATGGATTGCTGACATTTCAACAATGAACTGACAAGGGGCGTGACAGTCTTTTGTTTTGGTTTTTGCAAGTAATATTTGACGTGAAGTCAGCTGCAGTCATGACCGAAGCTAACTTCATTGTAAACAAAACAACTCACTTCATTCAAGTATTTACCAATATTAGCTGAATTCATTGAAGAGTTGAAAAATCAGCTGATTTCCACGCAATGTAGTTAGCCCAGGGGCGTGAAAGTATTTTGTTTTGATCATTGCAAGTAATACTCAACGTGAAGTCAGCTTCAGTCACGACCGAAGCTAACTTCATTGAAAAAAAAATCGCCTGATTGGACCCGTACGAAGTACAAAGTTCCTATACGTTTACTATAAACAATTTTTTTTGCAACATGTGGTAAATTGAGGTGGGAGTTGAAGAGATACGGTGCTGCTGAAAGGGAAAAAAGTTTTTTTGAAAAGGCACCCAAAAATTTGTTGTGGTTTTCGAAAAAGGAACTCCAATGGAGTTCAAAACAGGTTTCACTTGATTCCAATCAGATCCTTCCCCAATCCCCATGTATCTATACGAGATTTTCATTTTCCTTTCATCCGTAGGGCTGATTTTTGTAACAAATTTTTCGATTTCTTCTGGTTTTACTTACTGAAAAGTTTTTAATATTTGAGAAACTAGAAAAAAAAATTTTTGGAATTTTTCGGAAAGGAACTAGAGATCGCGCAATCGCAGAATGTGCTTTTTTGGTTATTTTGGAGCGTTTTTTTTTTTATTTTTGCTACATTTCAGTCACATGGTGGGTTTTGAGCTCCACTCCTCACGCGTTAACTGGAAACTTCAAGAAACAATTTTTCCTGGAAAGCAAAGTCCGTAACCTTTCCAACGACACCCGATATGAGATATTTGGTGATGAATTGGATTTTTGGCGACTGTTAGTGTTCGAGCGCTTTTCACGTCTTTACCGCCAATTTTGAAGTGTCACAACCTCTAGACTTCAGTCGGAAGGAAATAATGTCTTAAACGAATTTTTTCTGGAAAGCCACTATCATTGCCTTTCCAACGACACCCCACATGAGAAATTTGTTGAAAATTTGAATTTACGACGGCCATATGAGTGGAGGTGATGGCTAGAGCAGCGAAATAGTAGGAAAAATTAGCTTCACTCAAATAGCTGCCGTAAATTCAAATTTTCAACAAATTTCTTAAGTGGGATGTCGTTGGAAAGGTAATGATGGTGGCTTTCCAGAAAAAATTCCTTTAAGACATTAATTTCTTCCGGCTGAAGTCTGCCTGAAAGGTGCATATGTCCCATGATTCAAGTTCAAAGATGAGCAAAATTGGCCAAGTAGCTTTGGAGATATGGTCGAAGAAGTGGCCAAAAACGTGAGTTCGCAAATATTTCGGCAAGTACAGCACGGAAATTGTTCATTTTCGTGTCAAATGAAAGAGTTTGATCTCACGGAACTGGGAATTTTTTTTTGTAGAAATCGGGTCATGGGTCTGGGCACTGTGTCCAATGGAATGGACGAAATTGAGTTTCTTGGTCATATACGAAAGCAGATGATTTTTTGTCTCTATTTGCTTAACTATGTAATACGGAAATTCGATGTCAGAGACAAAGTTGTAGAGAATAAAAGTTTAGAAAACACATGTTTTAAAGTTTTAGGCCCAATCCTTTGATATGACCACTTCTAGAATTGAGAGGGATGAACCATATCTCTAGAACTATGAGAGGCAGAAAGTTGCTTTCAGGGTTTCAGAAAAAAATTGCCTTATCCTGGGATATGACCACTTGTAGAATGGGGAGGGATGACCCATATCTCTTAAACTATGAGAAGTAGAAAGTTGCTTCCAAAAGCAAAGTTGTAGAATAAAATTTTAGAGAACACGTGCCCCAGGGTTTTGGTTAAAAATGCACCAGTCCTGGGATGTGGCCACTCCTAGAATTGGGAGGGATGATCCATGTCTCTTGAACTATGAGAGGTAGAAAGTTGCTTCCAAAGGCAAAGTTGTAGAGAATAAAATTTTAGAGAACACGTGCCTCAGAGTTTTGGAAAAAAATGCTCCAATCCTGGGATATGACCACTTCTAGAATTAGGAGGGATGACCCATATCTCTAGAACTATGATAGTAAGATAGTTACTTCCAAACGCAAAGTTGTAGAGAATAAAATTTTAGAGAAAACGTATTTCAGGGCTTTAGATAGATAGATATGGGTTTTTGAAGTTCTTATAGTTATAAAAGAACAGAAAACATTGGATTGTTTTATTTTTTGTATATTTAGATACGTTCGAGTCTTTTTGCATCTGTTCTGATACGTGCGGGTCTTTGGTTATGTTTTCATTTATAAATTTACCAAAATCAGCTGACTTGGAAAGTTAAAAATCAGCTGATTTATTTATAAAGAAATTAGCTTCGGTCGCAACTGCAGCTTACTTCATGCTGAGTATTACTTGCAACGACCAAAACAAAAAAGTGTTACGTCCTTAACTGACATTATTGTGTTTTAAAGAAATTAGCTCATACCATAACGACTGCCCTTCACGATTTATTCGCTATGGTAATGCTAACCAGCTGATCAAATGCATGAATAAAACACACGTATAACTCATCTTACTCTTCTCTACGGGCTATGAAGTGGCATTCGTGGGCACTCTTTTCATACGTTCGTTTTTCATGTGTATGACCAGTTGGTAATGTTAACAAAAAAGTTGCACAATCTTATAATCCTTTCACTGTGAGAAACAATTCCGCCCGTTTTTCTGGCTTGGTAACTTCCGATAGGGTTTGCAGCATTTCATCGCCGGTTCGGCATCCAATAATGATACGCTTAAAACTAAAAATGAGACATGAACAAAATCAGCAGAGCAATACTTCGTACAGTTCTAAAAATGGAGAAGGCATGAGTATAAGTCGGGTATTTGATTTACGGCTTTATTGCTTTAAATTTTGATATCATTTTTTCTACTTTGTTCGCGGCTATTGGTCATATTGGCCATCTGCCATCATTTTTTGTTGACATTAGTATCGATTAGATAAAGGAAAAGATAAGTTTTCAGAAAGCTCTTACGGCCACGTGTAAATTGTAATATATATTTCCGGTCACAACTGATTGTGAGATATAGGATGCTGAATTTTTCTGTTGTATTGCTATCCTCAGAAATGCTTAAACCGAGATCGGTCGCTTCTAATTGGAATGGTGTATTTTACGAAAAATTAATGAGAATATAATAAAGTCCAACGTTACCGTAGACATAGACATAGAGAGTTGTAAAAATTGGCTGTTCATGAATAACTTAATTGAAAGTTGTTTGTATTTAAATGATCTTTCGCGCTTGTATTGTTGAAAATTAAATACCAGCGCATATTTTAACTACGATTCATTAATTAACTTCACCGTGGGATAAATGCTTGTAAATATGAATTTAGTTAGTGGCCGATTTTTTGTTGCTTTAAATTGTTTTAATATTTAATCCAAAGTAAACATTCATTTACGGTGTGAAAAATAAATCGCTTATTATTTAAATGAATGGACGATAAAATTCCCGTATATGTATTCCCATATTGCCGCGTGTCGTTCGCGTGATATGTCCTTTATTAATAAACAAAAAAAATATTTCCTACATGAACGAAAATTAAATGCACCCTTATACGGGTATTACAATAAAAACGCTACCTATGAATGAGAATATATCTTCGTTTATATTATCTATCCCTTCCAATAAAATGTTTTCACAATGTTTCATTCAATTGAATAAATTTAGTTGACTTGATGGTTATGAAAACTCGCAAGACAGTTGAAGAAATATGATTTCAAAGAAAATTTTACACTCAGCTTTTGTTAAGCCTTTAGCTGTGACGTCTTAGCGCCAACTTAGACTCAGACTCAGACTTTACATCGCAAGCTTGGGACTAGGTCCCAGAACCAGTAAGACAATTTTAAAACACCACGTAAAAAATTTGATGTCTGTGAGCGTTGTGTCTATCTAGTTCCCAATAAATCATTACATACACCTAGGTGTTCTGTAATTCTTTACTTTGTACAGCGCTGGACCGCTACTTGTGATGCGTTGCACTTATGTACTACTGCATCCCTACAGTAGTAGCTAACAACAACTGCCGTCGTTCGTGCATGCAGTCGGACTAACTACTAAATAAAAAAGTAGTGCAGTAGGTTTGGGCTGTCCGTCAATCCGGACAAAACCGGACTTCTCGTTTCGAAAGAAATTTCGAGACTAGTCTACCAAGGAGGCCTGAATGGGAGAACAGAGTGCCGCAAATAGAGGCAGTCATAGTTATGTATACAGATGGATCTAAGACAGAAGAAGCCACGGGAGCAGGAGCTTAATACCTTGGAGTTATGCTGGACGACCGCAGAAACTTTAATAGTCATGTGGACTACACGTGCGAAAAGGCAATGAAGCCACCGCAGCACTGGCTGGAATAATGCCGAACGGCTTTGGACCGCTCAGCAGCAAAAGGGGGTTCTAAGCAAGCGTCACCCTATCGATATTGCGCTACGGGGCACCAGCGTGGATACAGGCGCTAGATACCAAGAGGAATCGTAGGAGGCTTAATAGAGCACAAAGGCTGGCAAGCATAAGAGTAGCAAGCGCATACCGAACGATATCCCTAGAAGCGGGGTGTCAAATGGTATGATATGCGCAATATAGTACTCCTTATGTACCCTAGTCCTGGTGTAGTAGTGCGAGTCACTTAGCTGAAGGATGAGGGGGCTGTCTTCGGGTAGTACCTAGACGCTACGTTTAGGGAGGGTCGAAGGCAGTTAGGCGCTATCAAGATGGGACAGCGGCTTAGCATGGAGGATCTCGACGGTAAGAGACAACGGCAGCATGCACAGTCCTAGTCAGATGGACTACCATCAACCAACAAACACGGATAGAGTGCTACGGGCACATTAAGACCAATGCCAGTAAGGCACACTTGCAAAGCATTGAACACGGACAATGAATTTCGTTAAGCGGATGTGATATGTAGGCAAGGGCTGACAACTGTGGTATGCCACTACAATACTAAGGAAGGGTGACACTTTCACAAAACGGCTAGTGGGCTAATGCCGTGGTTGCCCCCGTCCCGGTAAAACTTTGGCAGGCCTCCAAGTACGTTCGAAAGCTCGTCCTGTGAAAGGGAGGTGTAGGCTCACATGAACATTCCTGACTAATACTGATCTGGCTCTGAACACGGTGCCCCATGAAGGACCGTGTCAACCCTAGCATGACCTCACTGCTTGCATAGGTAACCATGAGATCACGAAGGTAACTACACTACGAGATGGAGATTGCGGCTTGTAGGGGGGACCCAACAGAATGAAAGGAAATAATAGTAATGACGAAAACAAAAACCAGCAGATGAAATCGGAGGATCAGCAAATGAACCTATCGGAGGTTCGGATTTACGATGTGTTCGCAAGAAGTTCGAAGATGGTGAGGTTGCCCGTCAGAACAAGCGAGAAAAAAGCAAATGCCAGAAAGGCCAACGATACTGGTGAACCACAGCTGACAAAATTGGAGCTAGCCAAAAAAATTACAAAAGAGCTGCATGAATTTATTCAAGACAAGAATAACGTGCATAAGGACATTAAGAGGATGGTAATTAGCATTAGAGCCTGCTTAATCGAATTGCAGCAGGACCTCAAGTCGTGGACGCGGAAAGCAGAAACAGCTGACAGAAAAAACAGACGAAGCGGTCGAGGTCACTCTCGTCAAAAAGAAAACAAACGGCAGATATTGCACCCACAGCAAGAAACGCAGCGAAGAGGAGCAGAAATGACAAGAAATATAACGAAAAGACCGCAAGGAAATCGGATACACAAACGCCGAAACCTAGTGTTAATGAGTGGAGAGAGATGAGAAGCAAAAAAAAAGGAGAAGAATGAGAAGCCGAAGCTTAAACGGCTGAGACCGTCAGCTGATACTCTGATAGTGGCGGCGGAAGAAGGAATAACGTACGTATACGTGTCTGCCCCCGCTTCGAACAAGAGCGAGGTGAGCTGATGACTATGAGTAGGTCAGATGTAAATGCCGAAAACATAATATCGGAGATGTGCCGCGATGAGGAAGTGTCGAGAGTAGCAACATTATATAGTAACATTATAGTTGTGAAAATAATGGGGAAGCTGCAAAGTGCATGGAGAGACGATCAAAGACGACTGCCAGTTGACCTGAGAGAGTAGGTGCGAAAGCACAGCCCCTCCCTGAAATAATGCTGTCATGATGTGAGGCGTTTCCGGGGAGAAGAGATCATGAAGACTAAGGAAGGGGGTTTTAGTTGGTAGATCATTGAAGAATGGAATCCAACACTACCTTGGTCAGGGAGGACCGGGTGTCTATGAAGATTTCCCCACCCTTATAAAAAAAACGGGAGCAGGAGCATACTCAGAGGAATTGAATTACAGTATGTCGGAAGATGCGCAGGTTTGATGAAGACTCTGGTGAGGAAAGAAACGGAAAAAACCATCAAAATAGGTGGGAGGCTTTAACTAGTTGCAGACAATCGAAGGAATTCTTGGGGGCTGTAATAAAAAGAACATCAGGTTCCTTCTCAGTCTCGAATGTAAGCAGCTCGGTTTATCAATCAGCCAATCAAAATGCGAATTGTTCATTCCTTTCGATGAACACCGAGACGAGATTATATCGGCGTTTCGAGCGGTTGCTCTTGACATTAAGATCATTGATGCAGACGGTTTGACTTTATTGGGCTCACCGTTGACTGAGCTAGCAGCAGATTCTATTTTATCATCAAAATTTGACACTTACCGGCTGAAATCCATTCATCATCATTCGCCACTGTTCTTACTAAGAAACTGTATGGCGATACCAATGATGACTTACCTGCTCCGGTCGTCACCTATTTTTGGGAATATTTTGCTAAAAGACGGAGTTTTAAAAACGTCATTCTAAAATTTCCTAAATACAGAGTTGGATTCGAATGCGTGGGATCAAGCAACTTTGCCCGTGTCCAGTGGTGGAATTGGTATTCGGAAATTATGCGACGTAGTAATTCTAGCTTAATGTGCATCTGTGTATTCTGCCCGAGACCTAGCTAGCGCAATTTTCCCGGTGTCAATTTTAAGCGACAACGATCATCTAAAAATTGCAGAATCTCTGTGGACAAACTGTACCTTCCATCAAATCCTTCTGATCAAAGGAATTGGGATAGACTCATGGCGTTGAAAACGTTCTCCGATTTAGCAAGAGCAAATTTGGTGGATAGGGTACGTTTGCTTGAAATAACTGAAAAAAGTCCGGTGATTGGCTGAATGCTGTTCCCTCCTCCAATCTTGGCACGCTCCTGGATCCGGAATCTTTGCGAATTGCAGCATCTCTTCGTCTTGGCACTAAAATTTATCGCGGTCATCCGTGCGTTTGTGGTCAATTTTCCGGTGAATTTGGACGTCACGGTCTGAAGTGCAGAAAAAGCGCAGGCAGGTGGTCTTGACACTTTGCTCTAAATGACTTGATTAAGTGGGCGCTTACAACCGCTGAAGTTCCGTCCTTGCGTGAACCAATGGACATGGCAAGAGATGACAATTCGTCGCGTCACTCCTTGGCGCCGCGGTCGCCAAATCGTATTGGATGCGACTTGTGTTGATCTCTATGTGCCTCATATGTAAAAACTCATCTACGCAAGCGTGTTCAGCAGCCAACAAGGCCGTATCACAAAAGCATAAAGATTACAGTTCAGTGGCTAGCCAATATCATCTCGTCGCTTTCGCCGTAGAATGTTTAGGAGGTTGGTCTGAGGAAGCCAAGGTTTTCGCTAAAGATTTGGGTAAACGTATGTCTGACGCTACAGGAGAGCCGAGGTCGCTTATGTTTTTCCGACAGCAGATCAGTTTGGCCATTTAAAGAGCGAATTCGGCTAGTGTTCTTGGTACGATTCCCTACCAGTTCAACTTAGACGAAGTTTACTATCTTCGTTAATTTACTTTGATTGTAATTTCATATTTTGTTGGTCAATAAACTTTCAAAAAAAGAACTTTTAATTTCGTTGTTTCAAAGTTCACTTAATTTTGTATAAATATAATTGAACTTTCCGCAAGACAAGTTAAAGTTCTCTCATCATTGGGGGTCTGTGAGGTTTGTTGCTGGTAACACTACTAAAAATGAAGACGAAAGCAAACAGACTTTTGGATATCACACCCAAAACCATACATGCGCCAGTGGTGCATTTGTGCCCTTAATGTAAGAGCTATATTATGGCCTTCACTTAAGCCGATTCATTTCACTAATCAGATTTATCAACCGAACATCGGCACTCCTGAAATGGAACTGTTTCGTCATGGTAGTGAAAGCTAAAAGCGTCATTTCTATCCATGTAAGAATTGGTAAACAACATTTTACGAAAATGTGTATTTCAATAATCAATATGCAAGCAGAACGATGAAATAAAATGATTTCACGCTTCAATTCGAGAATAAAATTTCCATTGCATTACAAAAGTAACTACAAAATTACAGAACTTTTTTGTTTGGTTGCATAGCTCTGTAAAACTAGTCTCTGATTTCCACGGTTGACGCATTAAAATAAGAGAGGTATGCATGCATCGTGGTGCAATATTATTTTTGGTTGAGAGGTTAACATGCCACTACATGAGGGTATCTTAATTAGGATTATATTTTCGTTGGGAATTTATTATTGTAGTTTATTGTTGCATGCAATATTATGTTGAGGGGGATGGATAAGGAGGGAAAATGTCCATTTACTTTCCAATAAACATTCAATGATGTGAAGTGAAAGGCAATATGGTCTTTTTAAAGTGGTTGTAATCGCACTTATGCGGCAAACTTTTGAAGGCACTTGAAACTGGTTTTTAATCCCATCGTCACTTAGAATGGTGCAAAAATGCGTATTTTGATGAGTTTATTTAGTTCAGAACTAATTTCGCGTTGCTTGTTTTGTATTATACAAATCTTTCATGACTGGCACATTAGAGTAAAATATGGTTAAGTAATTTAAACAGAAATAATATTGCAGAATGAAAAAATAAACAATTCGTTTGAAAAAGGCAGTCAAATAGTTCAACAACAAACAACTCTTCGTCATATAGGTAAATTCTTCTGACTTTGACTTGTTAATGCTAAATAAACATCATATCCTCTTGTAATGTTTACAGTAAAGTTTAACGAAATAAAAAAAACGAAACGTATAGAAGGTAGTTAGCACAATGTTAGGTCAATCTCATATAAAATCTTCATGAACATACCTAGCCGGTGTAGTCATCTCAAATGTTTCACTTGCAAACACTAAATGAAAACGACAAATTGAACATAACATCTATGATTAATATCGTGAATGCATGACTGACAATTTTCGGAATACATTTATTAACAATAAATAGCCGTAGTTATAGAGACATAAAAATTTTAACCCACAAATTGATTGTTAGACAAATCCTAACGCCATAACACAATCATGGAAATGACTTGCAAATTTTTATTTGATTATAATAATGTCAAATCAACTCAACTTGACATTCTTCCATTCTTTTTACTCAGATGGCTTAATTTAAGACCGTCAAGGAAGTCTCATTTTGTCACACCTTCTCGAAAAGCTTTAATTTTGAAGCGATCTCAATTTCTACTATCATTTCTTCGTCTGTTAGTGACGAAAGCTGGACAGTAACAGAGATAATGCTCCGCTCCGCTCTTTTTTCTAAATGTTTGTTAACGCCGTAATGTCCAGTTACTACGCCAATGAAGACTTTAGGCCAAGTGCGACTCACATTTACAAATGCCATTCACAAATGACGTCCGGTTATTTTGACAATTTTCCGACCCCCCAACCCCCTGGTCTGAATTCGTCCGGTGTTACAGTACGCCC
>WJQU01000824.1:0-14949 GCA_029228625.1 Pseudolycoriella hygida | reverse complement strand
CACACGTGGGAGCTACTTTCGCGAAAGAGGAGAAAATAATGTTTTTCAGAATTACACATGGTTCGAAATGCCTTCTATTCCGATTGGAAGCAACGAAAGCGCTATTATTGAAAGGAGTTTATTCGATTTAGTCGGATAAATAAGCGAATCCACACGTGGGAGCTACTTTCGCGATCATCATCATCATCATCAAACTTTATAGACCATTATTACCCTCCGGTGTGAGGTCTCTATGTCACAACCCCAGAATGGTGAACTATCGTCCTCCATGCCCTTCTATCGCCTGCCAAGGAGATGGTTTGTTCGCCCAGAGAAAGTCCCCTAACTTCTAAATCTGATTTAATTGAATCTATAAACCTTCTCCTTGGTCTACCCCTTGGCCTAACACCCGGAACCTGTGCACCCAAGATCCTTTTCGGTAACCTGTTATTACCCATCCTTTGAACGTGCCCAAACCAACGTAGACGACTGGCCCTTGCTTCCTCTTCCACTGACGCAATCCCTAAGTTTTCCCTAATGTCGCCGTTCCTGATATGATTATCCCACTGCTCCCTCCTATTAACTTTCGCTATATTCCTCAGAACCCTCATATCAGAAACCTCCAGGTCATGCACTAGATATCCGCAATCCACCCAACTCTCACTACCATACAGAATCGTCGGCCGGAATATTGACCTGTGAATAGCTAACTTCGTTTCGCTACTTAATTCCTTCTTGTTGAACACGTGCGACCTCAACTGACTGGCCACCGTGTTTCCCATTTTCCTCCTTTCCTCAAATTCCCTAACCAACTTGCAATCCACTGAAAAAATGGTTCCTAAGTACTAGAATTCAGAAACCTGCTCCAGCTCCTCCCCATTTAAATTGCAAGCCATCTCCTTCCAAGATTTGCCTATATGCATAACCTTAGTTTTCCCTACACTTATCTTCATCCCATATTCCTTACATGCAGCATTCAGGCAGTCAATCCCACCCTGTAACTCCGCGGTACTATCTGCCAACAGAATCAAGTCATCCGCATAGGCCAGAATTTTCATTATTACCTCACCCACCTTGACATTTCCCTGCAAGTTCGCCTGCTTGATGATTTTGTCCATGAAAATTATGAACAGAAGCGGGGAAAGACAACAACCCTGACGAACGCCCTCTCTAACCTCGAAAGACTCGCTAATTTCGCCGTCTATCCTTACCGCTGCCCTGCTTTCTGAGTAAATACTCTTAATGGCACGCAGTAAGCCCCCATTGATACCGTACTCGCTAAGAACCCCGAACAACTTCTGCCTTGGTACCCGGTCGAATGCCTTCTCCAAGTCGATGAAGCATAGGTACAAGTCCCTGTTTTTTTCATAAAGCTTTTCGATAGTCTGTCTGAGGCAGAAAATCTGATCCTGACACCCCCTCAGAGGCCTGAAACCACCCTGAATCTCATCCAGTACACCTTCCACTATGTTCCTAACCCGGTCAACAAGTACACTCGCGTACACCTTACCTACCACGCTCAAGAGCGATATCCCCCTGTAATTATTGCAAACCTTACGGTTGGCCTTCTTATAAATTGGAGCAATAACACCGAAGCTCCAGTCAGCAGGTACCGTAGAAGACCTCATGGCCAAATTGAAAATCCTACAAAGCCATTGGATCCCACCTGATCCGCTATATTTAATAAATTCTGTCTTAATTTCATCCACCCCTGCGGATTTCCCTGCCCTTTCGCGAAAGAGGAGAAAATAAAGTTTTTCAGAATTACACATAGTTCAAAACGTCGTCTTTTCCGATTGGAAGCAAAGAACGCGCTATTATTGAAAGGAATTTATTCGATTTAGTCGGATGAATAAGCATAGAGTGTGCTATTATTTCGTCAGATCCACACCTGGGTGCTAATTCTTATAATACAATACACACTCATGTGAATACAACTGAATTGTATGGGAGAGGATGGAACCAATTTTGTACGCAATTCTTTAAATACAAGCCAACTGTTATTCACGCGCGTGTTCTACCTAGTCACAGGCGTTACTAACATATCATTTCTCTGGTTATTCAAGGAAACTTAAATACTCACCGATCGAAGGGCCCGGAACATCAAATACTTCAGTAGGAACAGGGAATAATTCTAAAATTAAGTATTTGGTTACAAATTGTGCTGTCATATTTTCAATACAGATTTACCATCTCTATTCTGACTTGTTCCAGGTTTTGGTTGGCTTATGTCCAGGCGTCGTTTCTTTCCTTCCATTTTCCTTAGCAATTTGGTTGTATTATATCAGTGCAAAATTGAAACGTTTTACGCATGTAAGACCTCGTTTACTATGATTTTCTTAAATTAAATTGTGATCACTATGTTTCACTTAACTTAACTCCATAAGTGTAGCAAACAAAAACTTCTTAAAAGGTAAAGAGCGACGCAGTCCATAAGTCCGTTTCCAAAATTAATGATATCGCTAGAGGTGACGCTAAAAGTTTGAATAGAATTTTAGCCTGTATTCAAAGTTTTATTATTTAAAAAAGCATTAAAACAAAATTACGTTGTGTTCAAAAAATCGCGTCACAAATGCCAGACTCACCAGCCAGCGTAAAAAATTTTCTGTACTTCAAAGTTAAAAGTTTATTTTCATTATTTGGAACCCCAAAAGATCAAAAAATTCAGATATTTTTTTTTTCTTAGACTGCAGAACTATATACAGCTAAGTTTTGACTTCTTCCTCTTGCGTTATATTCCCTTGAGATTAGGTGTTTCGGATTCTACGCAAAACTCGGTTTGAAATCGACCTATTGGTAAAAAAGTCGACTGGAAAATTGGATTTTCAGTGCAAATTGTACAGTATAAAAAGAACCAAAGTTGATGAGGTAGCTTTGGCTCTACTACGACATATGAGATTTTTAAAAATGGAGTCACCGGCCTCGTTTGGGAACTAGGGTTTCTCGAAGCTTCCATACAAATCCCATATAAAAACATGTTTTGTATGTGTTTGTGTGTGACTGTATTCAAGGCATGGGTGAGTGAGTAACTCAACTTTCATAGGATTCTTTGATATTTTTCGGTTATTCTCTACACGAGCGGGATCATCCAATGGGATTTCCTAGGTTTAAGGGATTATTGTAGATTTTTCTAGCACTTTTCAACTTCCATCAGGTTTTTTGATATTTTTCGGTTATTATCGACATGATCTTCAGATCAATCAGTTTTTCTTCCAAGGCTACTGATATCACAACAAAAACGACGCAATTCCTTGTTCTTCCAAAACAACTGATATCAATTGGGGTGACGATAGCTAGTCCTCACACGCGTTCCATTAGCGAGTCCTCACTGAAGCATGTTATTGGCACGCGAATTTTATATTCTTCCTAAAAACATGAAATAGTAATTTTCCTACCTTTTCCATACTCACTCAAATCTGAGTGCGGAAAAGTTGACCTTTTCCGGACTCAAAGCAGTATCGAAAATTGTCGTATTTCGACATTGAATTGCAGAAAAAATAAAACATAGGGCTACGCTAGACCCGTGCGAACTCAATATAAAGCCCAAAAGTCTCGAACTATTGATGAATGAAAATCCAAGATATCTATAGCTAAATCAGGGTCATTGATAAGGACAGCTTGTGGCGAATCATGCTCGAAAGATTTTTTATTTTAGAATATTTCAGCTGCAATTCAAAGAGGCAATGCGGCATGCATCCTGGCAACATTAGGAAAAGGTAGAGTAGATGAATTTTATTTAGTGTAATTTGCTGTTGAAAAGATCGTTTTTTTTACTGGCTGCATGCGCCTTGGTGAGCTGTATTTTTTTCGCTTAATAAATATAAAATACGCCAGCAAAGTTAGAGCCTGCAAGTCAATTTCAAAGATCCCTCCGAAGTACTAAAGTTTTGTATGTTGAATTTCAAATCTGGTGCCCTTAGGAGAGGCCTCAGATCCATAGGTCCAAAGGCAAAAATGATCCTTTCGATGTCCTCTACAACATATACAAAAAATTTTGGTGTACTGATGAGTCGTAAACGACGAAATCAGCACTTTTAGTTTTTCGATTTTTATTTAACAATTGGAAGTAGGATGAAGAATTGTGAGTGGCTTTTAAATGTTGATTCAAGCGGGTAGACTTTAATCTGCCGAAGGTACAACAGCCATAGTAAAATATTACTTCTATGGGTGCAATTGTACCAAAACGAGAATTTTCTCAATTTTTACCTTGATTGCAAGTTTGTGTACTTCTTTACACAGAGGGTATGGTTAGCCCCTTGGAGCCGAAATATTCAACGTAAATACTATCTTCGATAGTCGTTGAATTGTGGTAATCTGCTTAGCAGAATAATCCAAATTAAAAAATAACCGAAACAAACTCACAATTCTTTTACTTCCAAATTGTTTAAACGAAATGACATGCATCCAATCGTAGGATCTGGATTATATAAAAGGCGAGTTGGCATAGTCTGGGTATCATTCTATGGCCATCGTTGCTGATATACACATGGTCTTAAGACAAGGTGTACTGATGAGTCGTAAACGACGAAATCAGCACTTTTAGTTTTTCGATTTTGTTGAACAATTGGAAGTAGGATGAAGAATTGTGAGTGGCTTTTAAATGTTGATTCAAGCGGGTGGACTTTAATCTGCCGAAGGTACAGCAGCCATAGTAAAATATTACTTCTATGGGTGCAATTGTACCAAAACGAGAATTTTCTCAATTTTTACCTTGATTGCAAGTTTGTGTACTTCTTTACACAGAGGGTATGGTTAGCCCCTTGGAGCCGAAATATTCAACGTAAATACTATCTTCGATAGTCGTTGAATTGTGGTAGTCTGCTTAGCAGAATAATCCAAATTAAAAAATAACCGAAACAAACTCACAATTCTTTTACTTCCAAATTGTTCATCGAAATGACATGCATCCAATCGTAGGATCTGGATTGTATAAAAGGCGAGTTGACATAGTCTGGGTATCATTCTATGGCCATCGTTGCTGATATACACATGGTCTTAAGACAAGGTGTACTGATGAGTCGTAAACGACGAAATCAGCACTTTTAGTTTTTCGATTTTTGTTAAGCAATTGGAAGTAGGATGGAGAATTGTGAAAGGCTTTTTAATGTTGATTCAAGCGGGTGGACTTTAATCTGCCGAAGGTACAGCAGCCATAGTAAAATATTACTTCTATGGGTGCAATTGTACCAAAACGAGAATTTTCTCAATTTTTACCTTGATCCACGAGGTCTAGGATTTTTCCATAATGGTTGTGGACGTTGTTAACTTGGTGAAGGTTACCACTCATCATAAGATAGATGATGTCGGCCTTCGTTCCTTCAGCGACATTAGTGGGGAGCATCATATTGCTTTCGAGTGAATCGTCTTGACCACTGATCAAGTCATCAATGCTGTTAATGTGGGCATTGAAACTATCAGGAATCCAATCAACAAGGGTTAGATTGAAATCTCCTAAAATGCACATTTCATCATTAACATCCAGGTCTATAAATTTAAGTGTCTTTTCTAATGCATTGTGATACTCGGTGTATACTTTTACAGAAGAGCCTGAAGGGATGTAAAGGCAACAGACAAAAAGCGAATGATTTTGAAGCTGCACCTTAACTAAAACCATTTCGACGTTGTCGGTGCCGGGCACCAGAACGCATTCGCTAGGTAAAGATGATTGGACAGCGATCAGAACACCTCCATATCTCTGATGTACGCTATTTAATTCAGACCGATCAGTTCTGTAAACTGAAAACTGTTTAGGATTGAATAATTCACTGTCAAAGAATGACGAATTGAGCGATGTTTCAGACAGTGCTATTGTTGGTTTTGTTTCTTTGCCGGTTTCGATCAATTGTCATATATAATTCTTGGATTGCCGCTATCATCCAAGAATTATATATGACAATTTCAGACAGTGCTATAACATCGTAGTCACACGTCAAGGAGTTATTAGAAAAATCATCAGTTTTAGTTCTTAATCCGCGAACATTTTGATAATATAAACTGATATTACTCTTTGAAATCGAAACATCAGACTTAATGGGATGAATGGAATCAAAATAAGTCTTAGCTGAAATTATTGACGGTGAATTGGTCATAATGTTAGCGTTACATCCGATTGGTTTATCACTATGATGGAAGAAATCAGAAATTCGCGACTGAATCCGACCCTGACACGTAGTGTTGCATGCTAAGTCGTTGGTGTGACGTCCATACTCGTTGAGGTAGTTTCCTTTTCCACTGGAGTTTGTTTCAGAACTGAAGTTGCAGGAGAATTGCAACTTTCCTGTGTTGATGCTATCGCTGGAGTTGTCGCAATTGGTAAAAAAGTATCTAAGGTCCTCTTCTTCTTGTCCTGAAATTCTCCAATTTGGACATGAGAGGCCAGAAGGCAGGATCCATAAGTTTGTCGAAGAGTTCAACTGTCCAATTTAGCCGGAAAGAAATAAACGTAAGTTCATCCAGCTTTTGATCTTTTTTCACTAGAAGTCTGAGGCTAAAATCGTTGCTATCCAGTTCGGGCATTTTCGTCTTTATGTACGAGGAAATCGCTTCCGCAGTTACATCTGGCTTAAGGCGAGAAACATAAATGAATTTTGAAAGTTTGCTCACTGGTTGACGAGATTTGACCGGGCTACCTAGTCCATGGTTGGTGTCTGAATTGGTGCCGGAGGTCAACTTGCGATGACGATTTTTATGGGAGACTTCAGACGCGTCACTGCGGACGCGCTTAGGAGTGAAATGCATTGACGGCTGAAGTTTACGCTTCATAGCTGCAGCATTTAAAAACGGGAAGCTAGACAAATCACTTGAAGAAGCTACTCCTGAAGCGATTTGAGAGAAAAGAGGTCTATTGACCGTGGCAAATTTAGTGGTTGCCACCTTAATCTCGGATAAAACGGAAGCATAAGACTTTGTCTCCTTGCGATGATCAGTCACTGAAGATTTAATATCTCGAAGTAAAGATAGTATCTCTGAAGAGTCGCTACTTTCGCTAGGATTAGTGAATTCGAGAATGGAGCGTTGGTTAGACTGGCCCGGAACATCGGACGATTTTTTAGAACCCTTAGAATTCCTGGGCGTCAAAGACGGATTTGGAGTCACCTGTTCCGAGGTTACAGTAGAGGGACAAATACTTGACAAACAAGCATTGCAGAGTACAAATATATTCTTGGAAATCTGGTCTCGTTAGCTGGTCTCGAGATGCCAATACACAATAGATGAATCAGTGATTTGCACTTACCACAATTCACTGTGCTCTCGAGTTTAACATTTCCAGGAGGAAATTCGTTCATAGTAGATACACTAAAGTCAATCAAAATAAAATTATTAGGAAAAGAAATATTATATAAAAATCAAACTGAAATAAAATGAATCAAAATGAATGTAAATAGTCACTTGGTACCTGGTTGGGTATTTTCTTTTTGTTCATCAAAAAAGAAAATCCCAAAAGAAAAAGAAATTAAATTGTTGACGCGTAAAGGACGGGACAAACAATTAGTCCTTTCGAAACAATATAAAATAACACTGTGACGTTTACGTAAATAATGCGCCAATTTATATGCAACGTTGACCGCGCGTAATAATTTACGTGTATACACAAAAAACTAAAATTAATCACTTATTTAATTTGAAAATATTCAGAAAACAATTGATTTGACCGAACTTATGAATTAACAATAACACCACAACTTAAATTTTATTATAAATCAATCCAATCAAACAAAGATTACGGATTGATGAATGAAATTATCTAAATAAAAAGCGAGCAAGTAAAACACGTATGAAGCGTTCAACACTCACACTATACTACAGACGAAGTGACAGCCAAACGTTAATTCACGGAGTTGGATTATTCATCAACAAGCGTTGGTCAAATCACATTACATACACCAAGAGCCTATAGGACAGAGTAGTTTTCGTATGCCTAAGGATCAACAGCAAATATAGTGTTAAAGTGATTCAAGACTATGCGAGCAAATAGGAAAGTTTTATGAGGATGTTGCGAAAGCCATGGAGGAAAATCAATCCCATTACCAATCCATAGTTGGTGACTTCAATGCAAAGCTTGAAAAACGTGAGAAAGAATCTGAAACTTCGATTGGAAATTTTAGCTTCGACCAAAGACACACTCCTAACCTTCTAACAACAACGCAAATGGACTTGGGCCAGTGCCGATGGTGTTGCAAAAAACGATTGACTTCATTATTACAAATAGAAAGTCAACCGTAATAAATGTCACAGTCCTGAACAACTTTAACACTGGAAGTGACCACCGGATGCTACACGCACAAGTTATGTTAAACACAAGAGTCCAAAGAACATTATATAGTGATATTCGTACTTACATGAGTGTAGTCATAAAAGAGACGTTGCAAATCGATTGATGAATTTTGAGCACAAAACGGAAAGTTGTCACTGCTCTGACCGAGCGAACAGAGTCTGTCGGATGTTGAGTGTTGATGAATATCAAAAGTTTTGTGAAGTCCAGTGTCTTCCGGATTAAAAAAGGCGTTAGAAAACTGTGGCTTTTTCAACCAAAACGTAAACAAAAATCCTACGTCATTGCGTCAGTCCCGCCACATCTGGCATTGAGCTGTCATCGGTTTATAGAACGAAGCCGTCTTGATACACATAGCGCAGCAGTGACTGTTACTGACAAAGCACAAACATATTATTGTGTGACACGGTTAGCAACCGTTAACCAAAAGAATAATTTCAATATGAATAATATGCACGGACAACAGCAAATGCTGATTCAGGATTCAGGACCCGACAACGCATATGCATTATGCCGCTATGACCCAGCTGCAAGTGCCAAAGAACCAGTTTATTGGCCCACAACCGCCCGAAGAAATGCTCGCCATGAAAGATCAACAAATAAATGATATGTAAATTAGATTGAACACGCTGGAAGAGCAATTGAAGTAGGCCAACAATATGATCAAATCCCTGCAAACTGACAACCAAAATAAAAATTATACCATCCACGCAGTAAGTACCCAGCTAACTAAGGAACGCGATTCCACCAAGCTAGCTATAGAAAGAACTAGAACCTCCACCCCCTTCAAAACCCCGTCTTGGGAGGACGAAGAAAAACTGGTGGAAAAAGAAACAGATTGGATTCTCAATGAGAATAAGAAAAGAAAGAGAAACAAAACAGCTTCTCCAAAAAAATTCCCCGTCAATAATGACACTCAGGCTTAAAAGAAAAATCTAAACAAGGTAGATAAACCGCCACCCGTTTTCGTATATACGAATAATATAATCAACATACATAAAGCCATGACAGGCATTACTTATGACCTGATCAGCATCAACGATAACAAAACTAAAATAAATGTCACAAATAGTGACGATTATAGAAAAATGACGAAAATTCTTAGAACCCAGAATTCGAGTGGTACTCATTCGAAAATAAACAAACTCGAAACTTCAAAGTGATAGTAAGAGGCGTAAACGCTGCGATAGATCCAAACGATATAAAAGAAGATCTGATATTAAGGAGTTTCGAAATCAGTGATGTTAAACAAAAACCTTAAATTACAAGAAATGAAAAAGGCGAGAAAATCTATAAAAAATCCCCCTATTCATGTTGACATTCAGTGCCAGAATGGAAATCAAAACTGCATATGAAATTAAACATATTTGCCACTTCCGAGTCACAGTAGAAGCATTGAGAACGAACAAAATGATCCCTCAATGCAAAAGATGTCAGGAATTTGGACATACTCAAAACTTCTGCTACAAGGCTCCCAGATGTGTCAAATGCGCAGGTGCACACTCCACATTCGAATGCAGGAAACCCAAGAGCGTGGAGGCCAAATGTGTCAACTGCGTCGGTAGCCACCCAGCAAACTATCGAGGATGTGAAGTGCCAGTCAAATTACAACAACTGAGAGAAAAATCTAAAAAGCCAACAAATCCAACAGTAGTTAGTTCGACTAAAAGCCAAAAATTGACAGACTCAAAAACTGACAAAAACATTGCCTACGCCTAAGTTGTAAGTAATCACAAGCAAAATAGTAGCAAACAGGATCCTATCACTAAAAAAAAGCGCAGTATGTTAACCTACTAAAATCATACATCTCGAACAGACTATTTCGTGTGAACCATGAATCAACATACTCAGAATTCAAAGAAATCCATGCTGGAGTCCCACAGCGCAGTGTGCTGGGACCAATTTTGTATTTGCTGTACACCAGTGACCTTCCGGAAACGCAAAATGTTACTACGGCCACCTTTGCAGACGATACAGCTAACGCAGCCACAGCTAAAACTGCTGAAGAATCTTTATCACGTCTACAAAAATCTAATGACTCAGGTGAGGCTTGGACCAAGAAATGGCGCATCAAGCTCAATGACCAAAAATCAGTACACGTGAATTTCACAAATAAAAAACCTCCAATCTCTAATACCTTACCATGACTCGGCTAAATACCTCGGCATGAATCTGGACGCAAAAGCTAAATGGGTTGAACATGTCAAAACATAACTCACAGAACTAGAGATTCGATACAGACAAATGTATTGGCTCCTTGGTCGAAATTCACGGACGTCAATCTACAATAAAATACTAGTGTATAACCAAATCCTCAAACCGGTTTGGATGTATGGTTCACAGCTTTTGGGATGCGCCAGCAAAAGTCACATCAAAAAAAATACAAACTTTCCAAAACAAGGTACTGAGAAACATTGCTAACGTTCCTTATAATATATAATAATCTGCCTTAACAACCCATGAAGGGTTAGGGGCTAGATCATTATTTACTAGTTTCGCTACCTTTTTGTGGTTCTACTATTTGAGATCCTTTCATTACCGGAAAGTTTTTACTGTGCCAGTGGTAAGCTGTGCGACAAACCCAGTGCCATCCATGAGATGAACTAGGAACGAAACTAGTAGGAGTAGAATACCGGCACCTCCCAACAATGCCTTTCACTGGTAAGCCGTACGATGGCGCTACACTCAACTTCACATGACTTGAACCGATTCAAGTAGCTTTGTTTTGTTTACAAATCTAACAATCGGAACAAATCTGTCTGCGGCTGAGTTTCGAACCAACGCACTGGCAACTCGATCTCATAGTAGCAAATAGTAGCAAGCAGACGTGTTAACCACTACGCTATCGAGTTGTTGCTAACGTTCCTTGGTATGTACGAAATGATGATCTGCATCGCGACTTCTCGACAACGATCACCTGACAAGACGGCTCAAAAGGACAAAGCCATTTGAACTCGTTGCTAGACAAGAGTGACAACAATACTCTATTTCTCATCGGTTAGCTTACAACAACAGACAAAATGCAATAAAAATCGATGGATTTTTTGTAACTAAAACAAAAACTTAATTATCAGATGTAAATTGATGGCTGGTCAGAAATGGCCAGTTTTAATAAAAATCTTTAAAAAAAATATATATATAGTGATGAACAAAGAGCGAATTGAGGTCCAAAGACTCTCTACCAGTTGAATAAAGAATTCGTAGAAACGATAAGTGCAGATTTGAAGGATGGTAACAACCAAAATACAACTTTAAATGACAAAATCGTTGAATCAATAAACAACTGTATAAAATCCAAATGCAAATCAGTTCGAGTAAACGAATCGAAGCTCAGCGAAGAAACGTTGGATTTGATAGCCAATAGAGTACAGTTGATAAAAAACGGAAAAAGAGATTCAATAGAACGTTGAGAAATAACGAATTTTATCAACAAAAAAATGAGATCAGACTTGAGGCAGTACAACACTAGCTCAACTAGCTCAAAAAGAAATCGAAGCAAACTGTAACATGTAAGTTTTGCGATCCAAACTGCTGAACAGCAGAACAGAAATCTTCAAATTACGAGATAAGACAGGAACGGTCCAATCAGACCGATTTAAGATATTAAATATCGCAAGTGAATTTTACGAAGATTTGTTCAGATCGACACGACCGAAGCAGGCACTCATAGGAATCCCTCAAACCAGATCAATTATAACAAATGTGGGCTCGGAATAGCTTCCTGATATAACCGTAGAAGAACCAGAGCTGCAGTAAGCGACATTAAAACAAAACAAAAAATCTCTAGGTGAAGATGGTATTCCAATCGAAGCCATTGGAGATGCGTTGTTAAAGCGATAACGAATTTATTCAACAAATGTCTGCAGTAGGAAAAAGTACCGGAAGTAGAGAACTATCGACCGATTGTCAGATTGAATAAATGATAGCCCAATTCAGAGTGGAACAAATATATCCAACACCGATTAGCCTACTATCAACGTTCTATAAACTGCTCATGAGTCATTACGAATCGAAACACGAAAAAGCTGGACTTCTAACAGCCTGTTGAGCAAGCCGGGTTCAGGGCCGGTTTTAGTACAAACGATCATTTGCAGGTGATGCGTTCACTGATTGAGAAGTGTAACGAATTCAAAATTGGCATTGTTCTAATCTTTATTGACTTCGGAAAAGCATTCGATTCAGTAGAAACCGTGATCGAACATGATTGTGGACTCTCTGCACGAATGATGTAGGGTGGACTCACGATACTCGAATACAATCGATGAGAACGCTACGTCCTGTGCGAAACTGCATGAAAACACGGATACGTTCAAGATTGGTAAAGGAGTGAGACAAGATGACACGATTTTACCTAAGTTGTTTAAGTTAACTCTGGAAACTTTTTTCAAGAAGTTGGACTGGAGTGATATCGGAATAAACGTAAACGGAAAATACTTAAGTTGGAGCACGGACTGTTGCAGATTTTGTGTCAAAAATCGTTTTCACCACACACACACTCGAGGGGTAACTGAATTCAAAAAAATCCCTAAAAAATCTCAAAAAAGCAAAAATTAAAAAGAATCCTAAATATCCAAAAAAATCCAAGAAAATTTCAAAATTTTCAAAAATCCTAAGAAATAAAAAAAATCAATCCCAGGATGGTGAACTATCGTCCTCCATGCCCTTCTATCGTCTGCCAAGGAGATGGTTTGTTCGCCCGGGGAAAGTTCTTAACTTCTAAATCTGATTTAATTGAATCTATAAACCTTCTCCTTGGTCTACCACTTGGCCTGATACCCGGGATCTGTGCGTCGAATTTTCTGAAACGTGTTTTGATAAAAAATTTTCATTGTTCTCATGTCAAAATTGACATTTGAACAAAGAGAATTTTTATCAAAATACGTTTTCAATGCCTCGTGCGTGTTCAGTTCAGCATTACATATATTTGAAATTGTTGATCATTGAATTTTTAATGCGTTTTTAGGATGTGTGTGCGTTTTGATAATCTAGTTTTATTGAATCACTGGAATTTGAGTGGATTTATTTCGCGATAATAAATAATGAGATCACAATGATCTCATTATATTCTGTTCGTTGAAGAATTCCTTATCAAATTCCATGCATCGTAACGTAAAAAAGAAATAACGAAACATCACTCAATTTCTTTGCATAAGCAGACCATACCAGCAAGTGGTGACAAACCTATAATCTTATTTCAAACCACCTCCCTCGAGCGCACATAAAAGACAACTCGACCCTCCACCAAGTAATGCGAAGGATGACACAAATCATGCTACACATAAATCACTTTCCGCTCAGATATCAAGTAAATTGTGAACAGAAATGCCATATCTATCTTTCGATAATATATACGATTATTTTTCCAGAATTTTTTTATTTATATCCCGTGCAATAGGATTGTATCTATATAAATAACCAACGCAATAACCGAGATTTATTGCGTTCAATATCAATAAAATATCTGTTTGATTTGAATTAAGCAAATAATTTTCTATTTTCCTTTTGCGAAGAAAATTTAATACGGGAAATGAAAAAAATACTTTTTATGATCATAATTTCTTTGGGGTTTACATTTTCAATGAAAATTACGTAAAAAGTATTTCCCATCTCATACAATGATTCGTTGTAGATAAAAATTACAGCGCAGTGACCAATAAACATAACTAACGGTATAAACATAATAAACAATCATGTTCTCAACTTATTTTTTAGAACGAACGTTTTAATTCTTTTTATTTTTTTAAATTATTGCGTAGTTGTTTTTGCGGTCATAAAAATGAAAAAGTTCATTTTTTGGCTGTTAAATTTTCAGGTGTATGTCGTCAGCACCCCCCAAATTTGTGCTAGCATGGAAATTGGGCCTATAATTTGCGCCTGAATTTGTGCTGTCGAATGGTACCAGTCCTAGAATTTGTGCTGCTCTGGGAGCCGAAAACGACTCGATCGAAAATTGAGTTTTCCATTTTTCGTCATTTTTGTATGGGGAGTCCCTTTAATTTAAATTTTTCCGAACTCAAATGGTTTCCCGAATTAGTGCTTAATTTGTGCTGGCTAATGGTAAAGTTCCTAACATTCAAAGTAGTTGGAGCGCCGAGCACAAATTGATAAAAAAATTGAATTTTCCATTTTTCGTCATTTTTGTATGGGGAGTCCCTTTAATTTAAATTTTTCCGAACTCAAATTGGTTTCCCGAATCAGTGCTTAATTTGTGCTGGCTAATGGTAAAGTTCCCAACATTCAAAGTAGTCGGAGCGCCGAGCGCAAATTGATAAAAAATCAAAATTTTCCATTTTTCGTTAATTTTGTATGGGGAGTCCCTTTAGTTTAAATTTTTCCAAACTCAAGTTGGTTTCCCGAATTAGTGCTCAATTTGTGCTGGCTAATGGTAAAGTTCTCAACATTCAAAGTAGTCGGGACCCCGAGCACAAATTGATAAAAAAAAAAAATTTCATTTTTTCGTTAATTTTGTATGGGGAGTCCCTTTAATTTAAATTTTTCCAAACTCAAGTTGGTTTCCCGAATTAGTGCTCAATTTGTGCTGGCTAATGGTAAAGTTCCCAACATTCAAAGTAGTGGGAGCGCCGAGCACAAATTGATAAAAGATCGAAATTATTATTTCTCCCATTAATTTGTATATGAAGTTTCTTTAATTTTTGTGACCTTGTTTTCAGAACTAATTAGGTGAAATTTTGTTGGCT
>WJQU01000823.1:0-14960 GCA_029228625.1 Pseudolycoriella hygida | reverse complement strand
TATGGCCCATTTGATTTTATCTTTAGATACAATTTTGCGTGCGACTTCAAGGTCGCCTGTGGATGGGATGTTATGAACGGCTGGTGAGTTGAACTGGTCAATTGAAGAAGATCCGGGGAAGAGGACTTCTAGTAGATGCTTGAGGGTGGACTTAGCATCAGCTGTGTACTCTCCTGTAGGTACTTTCAGAGTGCCGATGGAGCAGTGTGTGTCTTTAGCTAGAGATTTAACTAAAAAAGAAGCAGCTGAAGACGAGGTGATTGATGAATATGCCTGTTTGACAAGAGATCTTTGGTTTTTCCTGATAGCCTTGTTGTAGGCTTTTTGTGCTGCGCGCCTACTGGCAATATCGGCTGAGCTTCGATTATGCTTTGCTTTATTAAATGCTGTGCGCAATTGTTTCCTAAGTCTTTTAATCTCAGAGGAAAAGAAGTCTGCTGCTCTGCCAGGTTTTACAGACTTTTCTGGGCAGGCTGCATTGAAACTATCAATAATAGCGACGTTGAGGGAGTGTGCGATGGAGTCAAGTTCGGTTGTTGAATTTATGGATAAGTTTTTGGCAGATTGCAAGAAAGCTGTGCATTGAACTGATTCCAGTCAGTGCATTTTGGGTTTCGAAATTTGGCTCGCTCCATGCGATCCGTCTTTATCTGAAAGGTTATACATTTGTGATCAGATGCTAAAATTCTGTTGGTTACTCTCCAACTACTAATAAGGTGAGAGATGTGAATAGAACATAGGGAGATGTCAATAACTTCCTGTCTCGTAGCTGTGACGAAGGTTGGATCATTGCCTCTGTTCAGAGTGATGAGATTAGAAGCTAGGATAAAATCTATCAGTGAGTCTCCTTGTGGGTTGCAATTTGAACTACCCCAGACTAAGTGATGCGCGTTAGCGTCACAGCCTAAAAGGAGCGACCAGTTTTGGGACTTACAGTGACCAACTAAGTCTGTGAGCTCTTGGGACGGTGGATGAATGTTTTTATCATACGGTAAGTACACCGATGCGATTATTATTTTGTGTTCGCTTCCGCCTATAGTGAATTTTAAGGATGCTGCCGTGATATCCCCGCTACAGAACTGCCTTAAAGGGAGGATATTGCAATTTTTTGATGCTAGAATGCACGTACGTATTTTTTCGTTACCGATATGGCTAATAATATTAAACTTGCGCGGGTCTAGATTTGCTATCGCTTTCTTTTTGAGATAAGGTTCTTGTACAAGGATGACAAAAGCGCTTGAGTTAAGTGAAATTTAATTGAGTTCAGCAGTAGCTGCTATACGATGGCCAATGTTTATTTGTGCAAATCCTATATGGTTGTCTGTCATAGTTTGGTACAAAAGTGGGGGCTTGAATGTAAGTTACGGTGACTAATTTGACATCTGAGAGTTATGTTTCTAATGTTCTTTGAAAGCATTAAATAGAATGTGGTGAACTTACCTATGCCAGCTCTTGGTACTTTTATATTCCAAGAGGAGTGAAGGAATTTCGGTGGGGATGTTGAAAGCTTTATTATGATGAAATTAAATTAAATAGAAACTCAGTATTCATTTGCTGCCTTTTATTTGCAAGATTCATTGATTCTGGTAAGTGGAGAGTTATAATAAACTTCAGATTACTTCCTGTTGTCATATTGCATGGAAAACTTAACTCTATCTAACCCAATGTAGGGACGATAATCGAGCGCCTTCAGTTGGACGTGAGAATTTTCGTCGATGCTTAAATTCCAGGTTTGCCTGCCGTTTGCGACCTTGCTGCGCGATTTATAGCGCCAAAATTTTGTATCAATCGAGTTTTGTGCTTTAATAATCTGGAATAGAACTACCGGCTCATAGGTATTAGCTGGCATGGAAATGGTGACCGCAACCATTTTTGGGGGAGCACCTTGATTAATAACATGGATCTTGACGCCATCTAATAGGTCCGTTAATTGCGGGACCGTTTCCTCTAACCATGCTTTAGTTTCATCGTTTTTGCAGATCATCCGCAACTTATTGCCGTCAAAGTACGATGACTCGAACTTGATGTTAGAGATGTTTTGTTTCGTAAAGAGAGCCGTGGTAATCTTGCACTTGATGTCGTCGCATTGAGCTTTGCTCAAAGGCTTATTATCATCCGTTGAAGCAATATCCACCATGTGTCCTACGTGGTCCGACTTTACTGCATCTGCCATAGTGAACATGTCGGTAATGGAGCGGTGTTTTTTAATTGGATTTGTTGTGTCTACGGGAAGGGTATCTTCACTTCTGTTCCTTTTTTTGCTTGCTTCAATGTAAGCACTGTTAGCGTCTGAGCGAGGCTGTAAGGGTGACGTGTCCAAATTTGAATATGGTATTGGGTTAGTTGTAGCGTGGCTGTCGACAATTAGTTTTCCAAAGCTGTTAATTGTGTTGCTGAAGTCGGGGCAATTACAGTCATCAGTGTCCGATTGAAGGATTTTTTCCTCGTACTCTTCTTCTAGATCAGCAGTTGACTTTGAATCTCTTTTCGGCATTACCAAAGAAAACTTAGCCTCTACTGGCCTATAAAGACTGAGGAGGGAGAAACAATAAGTCGAAGAATGATCTTTGTGTAATTCACTTTTAGCTGCTGTTACCTGAAATCGGCACGAAAGTCTAATGTCACGAATCGCTACCAACGTATGATTGCCACTATAGATACTTTCTGGTATGGAACACGCAAGCGATTTCGAAAAATTTGAAAAAATTTTAATTAAATTTTTGGTTATGAGAATCTCGATGTTCGTTGTTCGATAATGCGGAGTCGAATGCAGTTTCCTATTGATATGGAGATAGATGTGAATTTGTTTGTCAGTGTGAGATCGTGTGACGAAGTTTTGGTAAGGGAACAAAAAAAAAGAAAAAAAGAGGAGGGAGTCTATCAAAATCGTTTGTGTCTTACATAACTTTGGCCTGTATAGGTGCGTATGTGTTTTTGCCGCACAAGCGCACAAGTTGTTTGCGTGGTTGTTCATTTTGGAGGGAAATCTCAATATCATGAAATTTAAGCGTATTTGACTCGACCAGAGCCAGTTGCAACTTATTAAAGTTAATGTGTGCATGATATTAACGCTCGAGTAGAGCATAATTGTCTTTGTATTTTTGCTCGAGAAGAGCTCTTTAATGTTTTGTTTGCGACTCGATAGGAGCCTCATATTATCAGATGAAATACTTTTACCTTTATTTGTAGGTTTACATCCAACACAAGTTAGTGAGTTGCTTATGTATAGCTCTAGGTTCCACACAATCGAGTGATTGTTGTGACTGACGTCAGGACCGATTGAAACATGATCGCATAGACTCAGTATGGCGGCCAAGAAGCATAAGAACTTGTGAATAAAACATACGCTTGATATTCTGTAATACTTACCAATGAGATTAAGCTGAAACCTAACCACCGTATAGCAAACACTTACAGAATATCTCCTTAAGAAATTTGTTTGTACAAATGCTGTTTTCACCTTAGAAATAATTATTTTTCCCAGAGCTGTATTAAAACACGTCTGTACACTACTACTACACTACTATTATAATAATAAATAAATATAATATAAAATTAATATTAAAGTAATAAAATTATAAGCAACAACGATGGAATAATTCAAATTGAATTTCAAGACAAATCGAATTTCATTATTGCGGCGTCCAAAATGGCCGCAATAATGAAATTCGATTTGTTTTGAAATTGAATTCGAATTTTATTCCCTTCCATGCGGACACACGACATAATGACTGTGTCTGCCATCGGTCTTGGCCATCGTCGCCAAGCATCTCGTCCCTGAGTTTTCCCCCCAAATATTTTCCCTTTACAGCAATGACGAACAGTGCCACCCGATCCGTCTTTAGGGCCTCCTTTAGATAACCTCCGTCTGCACCGGCGGAATTATGGGCAAGGTCTCTGACCTTGCTTACCGTTACGGCGGAGGATGACGCTATCTGTTCTATTAGTTTCAGGAAACTAATCTCTGAGTTTCCGCCGCCTTTGGGCGGAAACAGAGCAGAGTAGGGACTTCGGCACAAGAGTTCAGGTAAACTTTGTTATTTTTCATCTAAAAAGTTATGAAATTTAGTCAAAAATTTTGTAACTTTTAGAAAACTACCAATGTTTACCTGAAACCCTTTTAGAAAATTCATGCGTTAGGGAAGTAACACGATTTTTTGCAGCAGTCGAATTGACACTTCGATTGTTACAAAACATCCGTAGGGATGGTAGGCAATGAGAAATTAGTATTGCATAGGCTGGTCCTACAAAGTGCCAGTGGTGCCAGTCTATCTATATTAATATGTCATTGATGTTAGGTATGTAGGTATAATAACAATACAAAATGTAAATAAATGTTTCCATCAGTATGTGGTGGCAATTATTTACGTTTGAAATTGTATTTTATTTACATATAGGGCATATAGGGCAAGGGTGTCTTCAATAAGGAGTTATGGTTTCTAAAATAAACTTTACACGGAAACGAAACGGAAATACGGAAGTGTAAAGTTTGTTGTACCACTTTACCTGCTTATTGAACACACATCTTGGTATTTATAGGGATTTTTCTAAACTTTTTTTTTCTGAAAATATTTTTTTAAAAAACTTTTTGGAAATTGTTTTTGCAAAATTTTTTTTTTAAAAAACTTGTTTTCTTAAAAAATTTTTTTTTTGTAAATTTTCTTTTTTGTTTATTTTTTTCAAAATAGTTTTCGAATTTTTATTAAATCTTTTTAATGCAAAATTATTTTTAAATTTTTGTCTTGTGTGGGATAATGCGGAATTTTTTTAAAATAATTTTTCTGAAAATATTTTTTTGGAAAAATTTTTGTGAGTCACTCTTAATTTGTGAGTTTTACTGGTTTTTTTTCCAAACATTCGAAAATGTTTTCTATATGGTAAAACAGCCCATAATGCCCTCTGCATTATGCGAAGGGCCAAAGCCCTTCAATGTTGATGGTCACATGCAATTGTTGAATTGCGTGTGGCCAAACCACTGTTCCGCAAAACTTTGCAAAATACAGAAAGTTAAAAAACAAAAAAAAAATGTACAACCATATGCTTTTAACTTTCATCATACCTTAGTCTTAAACAAAAGAATACAAAAGAATTCTAATGAAAATGATGGAAGTTAAAAGCACATGGCTGTACAACATAAAAAAATGAGAAGAAAAAAACCGAAAAACCAAGGAAAAAAACCAAGAAAAAAAAGGAAAAAAAAAAAAAAAACCGAAAACAGAACAAAACAAAGAGAGCAAAAACAAAAAAAATACAAACAAATAACAAAAAATAGCAAAAAGGTGCAAATAATAAAAAGAAACAAAAACACAAAAAAACAACAAAAAAACAAATAACAACAAAACAACACAATTATATCAAAAAAATTTATCACCAAATTTATCACCAAGAGTAAATTGGACTCTAACATCAAACTTCCAATCTCCACAGATTCCACAATAATCCAAGAGTACGTCGCGTCTGTTTGTGCAGCATACCTTAAAAACATGCAATCTGCAAGTGACGGCGCTCAAACGACGAATCAAACGTTCGTTCAGAATTTGAAACCAGAAGGGTAGGTTCCATTCACAATATTTGATAAAAATTAAAGTTCAATTGAAAAATGATTCAAACTTTAGGGAGCCGCTTAACTTGGCTGAGTCGGCAAATCACACTCCCTCTTTTAAACGAGTATACCACGAACAAGAAGATGGCCAACAGCCTTCAACGAGTGATGGAAGAAGTGGGAATGAATACAACCGAATCATCCAAGGAAGCCGTTCATGGTCATCTTCCCAGCAAAAACCACGTACAAACGATGACCAACAAATTGACGAACTTTTTGGTTCGGAATTGGAGTGGAACTTGACAATGTTGCGCCTAAAGAAATTCAAACGAGCTACATCCAATTCGGCAATGGCCCCCAACAGCAGAAACATTGGCAAACCGAAAGGACTTTTTGCATCACTGGATGATGCCGAATTATTTGAGATTTGTAAACAATACAAGGTCCAAAGCAGCTTCGAAGAATTCTCACAAAATTCATGGAACCACATTCACAAAACATTCAGTGTCAATTTCAAGGCAAACATATCAACACATTTGTATAGGCGCATCAGGAATTGGTTTCATTTCAAATTGTTGGATGGTAAGAAGACGAAGGAAGTGCGTGGAAAGGAAAATCGGAAAATAATAGGGGAAAAAGTGTATCACACCATGACCTACCTCTTCGACTCTAAGAAATCCGCACGACCCGAATATGTCCAACTTGAATTGATCGACGAATTGCAAAAGATATGCAAATTGCCTACGTTCAACAAAAGAGGCAAGTGGTACTTCAGCCGTCTATATTACGATTACAATGACGATGACAACAGCAACGCGACTAAAAGAAAGCCACCCAAAAGAAACAAAAAGCTAATTCGAAGGCAGCACGCAAAACTACGCAAAATAATGGACCACGCCTGCTTTGGCATCAAATGATTCCAGCCATGTTGCGGCTACGAAGTTGGATAGCCACTACAAAATCGAAGGGTCGTGAAAGTGTTCGTAAAAGTGTTCGTAAAAGGAAACGCCGAAAGCGTAAACGCAAAATTAACAATGATGAAAAGCAACATATGCCACAACGACTTGCCGACGAAGCTGCCATACCGAGTAAGCAGCGTAACAGAAGAAAAAGACGTCGTAGCAAAGTCGGCGATGACGACGGTGAATCAATCTACCGTGCTCGCTTCATAACTTTGTCGTGGTACCCCAACACGGTTTCGGTCTAATGCACTTTGCTATCGATTCGAAATCGTTGTACGACATCGTTAAAAACTTATCATCTTTTCGACCGAACGGCAAGCCCTTGTACACGCAAGTGGAATTCGTGGAATTAATCACCGATGCTGACAATGCAAAATCAACCCCTTCTGGAAATTCCTCTTTAATTTCACGAAACTTGAAACGGATACAAAAAAATTTGGTGGTCAAATAACGACAAACTCCTGCGACGTATCCGTACAACTTTGCAAATTAAAACCTGGCAGAGAAATGACCAGAGAGCAAGTCAGGGAGATCACGAACAACAGAAAACGGAAACCATCAAATGCAAACGATTCGGACTCTGATTCAGATTCAGATGCAGATGACGACACAGACGAAGACGACGACAAGTGAGTTTTCCGCTACTATTAGTAATGTTTCTTATGTAAGATGTTTCTACGTCAATCTTTCCAGAACCGACCCGCTAATTTTGCAACAGCTCGCAAAGTACAAAATAGAAGACTTGCGTGACGTCACCATTTGCGGCATTGATCCAGGTATAAGAAATATGATGGCAACAGTGCGTAGAACGTGGGACAGTGACGGCAACATTCATGAAACGAATATTTTGCACAAACAAAAAGATTACCATTATCAAGCAGGTACATTAACTCTATGTTATGACCTATTTTCAGAATATTAACTATTTCATCCTTACAGGGTTCACGAAAAGGCGGCGCGTCAGAAAAAAGCTTTGCGGTGATTTTCTCGCGAAATACGAAAAATACCGCCAGAAGGATGGTGTGGAAGAGCCATCAGCAAAGTCCCCGAACTACCGAAAGTATCTACACTCACGCTTGAAATTTTTTAATGAAGGCACTTCCACTTTTATGATGCTGAAGTGTGCCAATCTAAACTTCGAGAAGTATGTCTGCACGCAAAAAACGATGTCAAAATTAGCTGCAGATATCGTGGGGTACACAAAATGCAGACAGGACCGCAAAAAACTCAATTTAGTTTACATTGGCAGTAGCTCTACGCCAGCTAAGTCGCCTATAAAAGGACACATGCGCTGCCCCACCAACAAAAAATAATACGTGCCATTCAGCAACGCCCGAACACTATCGTCATACCGCAGAATGAATTCCGAACGACAAAAACTGCTGCATTTGTTTTGAGGAACTGCAAAGTGTCGAAGCTTCGAAAGACAGGTACATCCACTACTATACTTCCATTACCAACTGCATTTTTTCTTACGGATTTTTCGTCTGCATTTTCAGGCTTAAATTTTGCAAAAATTGTAAGCCGTCCGAGGCATCCCCTCCAGCGACATTCATCACAACGGCAACAAACACACGCTACCTCGCTGCCCAAATGAAAGACACAAACAGGGCACATCCAAAACCAACGCAATCACAAAGAGCGGACAGAGTTCGAATTCGCCGCAACGACCGCTGGAGCGAGGATGACAGAGTTAAGGTAACCACAAGACGAAATCTCCAACATCGCATATTCATGGCCACGACGTCGCAACGTTACCGAATGTTTAATCGGGACATAAATGCGTCCCGAAACATCCAATATTTAGGCCTATGCAGATACGGACACTTTGTCCACAAGAATTTACACCAATCAAAGAACATTGCGTTCTTTAACCGTTTGACGGATAAAATGGCCGAGCCTAACAAGCTGCGGCCGAGAACAAAATATATCGATACCTAATTGCGCTCAACACTAATTTCCATTCAACTTGAATGGAGATACGTGCTATTCGCAATTAGGTATCGATACTTTGATGCTTGTATAATGTATACTTAGATTATTGAAGCGATATAGTATTGAGAAAACCCAATTCTAGTCAAAAGTGAGTACTTTACAATTGGAGTTTTCCACTGTGTGTTACCGATTGGATATTCAAATTGAAAACGAATTGTGGAAATTTATCGAAATCTAATATTAATGCTAAGTTGTATATGAATGAATATTTTATATTGTAGAAAAACATTTATACGAAAAATTATTAAAATATTTATACACTATAAAACTTGTCAACTAAATTGAAACTTTCACGATTGTTGAAACACGATTCATCGAAAATATAAGATGCAATATATTTATAATGATGTGGAAAGAAGTTGTGACCTACATTCTCATTTGAAAATGTTTAAGAAAACTCTGAAGTGAATGTGAGAGATATGTGCAAATGGGTAACTATGTGCACATATTACAAGTCATAGAATCACATATGAAATTCACCACTCGTTCAAACTGATCCCTATGCTAAAATATTGTTACACCAACTTTAAAGACGAGTTGTAGTTATGCACAATTTCGTTAAGTTTGGACGTTTCGTATGAAGATGTTATATATTTATACTAAAGATGTTACTTCCGAAATGGCAAAGTTTAGCAAATGTAATTACAGCAATTGCGACAGTTGATTTATGTATATTTTATGCTTTATCCTACATGATTTAATTCTAATTTGAATATATGTAAATTCTGTAGGATGTCTTCACATCCTATTGTACTAAAAGAAGTACCGACAAACAGTAAGTTTATAATGACCGCCTGGATTCAAAGTTCAAACAAGTAAATAAAAACTTTTCAATCAATTCATTGCGACGAAAAGTTTAGCTTTAGAAACAAATATGGAAAATAACACAACGACTCAAATCAAATCACTTTAAACTGATAGCCGCAAAATCTACAATGTTGTACGATGGAGGTAATGATAGACACTTACAAGCGAACAAAAGCAGTTTTTTTAAATATACTTTTTTGGCGCTACAGCCACTTGTGAGCCTTGGCCTGCTCGAGGATTTCGATCCAATTGCATCTGTTCCTTGCCGCTTATTGCCAATTGTTTATTCCCAACGACCGAAGATCTTGTTCGACACAATCAATTTTTTTATAATGACGTTTATTTATCATTCCTTTACAAGAAGCGCGTGGAATACAATTTATTAATTAAACATTTTAAAGCAAAAATAAGTATAAAAAAACTAAGTTTAGTCATACAAAAAAAAAAAGTAAAGTAACAATTTAAAAAAAATATGAACAGCTTAGAAGAAATATTCACTGTTATAAAAAATCAGAAATGCGTAAAGCAATTTCACAAAGTCGCTCGTCATAAGTATAAAATTAATAAATGAAAAAACACTAAATCAATAAAATAAATAAGACAAACATTAATTCAGATGACGAAACGGGGTTATCACGTGGTATTTAACGCTCTTTGTCATAACGTAGTGTCGTAATTTAAATTTGAAATTTTTCATTCGTCCAATTCCTCCAAATTCAGCAGAAGGGAGAGAATTGTATTCACTCAGGGCCTGTTGTAGAAAAGGGTGTTGTCTGGAAATGTAAATTTGGCTGGCATTCCTAAGACCGTGGTTGTGTATCTCATGACAGCGCAGAAGGTTAAATCCATGTTTAGTGAGTGAGTGTATGAGTTGGTGAATAAGCGACATCCTTTCAACCATAGCAAGTTCCTGGATCGGTAGCAGAGTAGAGGTGTATAAGTATGTAGATGGAGTGTCTCTCTGTAACCGGTACATCGTTTTGATACATTTGTTCTGGAGGGTCCGCAGATCATCCAGTGAAGTCACATTCCCTTGGCTGTAAAGGGCCAACATGTAGGTGATGTGGCTCTGGACATATGAGTAGTACAGTTGCTTTCGTTTATTGATTGGAATGTACTTTCCGTTTCTCCACATGAGAAGAATGAATGGTTTAATGGATTTCTTTATATGATTTACATGTTGTACAAATGAGAGTAGCTCGTCAAGTACAAGTCAGAGTACAAGTAGAGATCACGATGCACTCGAGCACGACCAAAGGTCATATAGACTGCCTTTTTCGAATTCAATGTCAGGACATTGCAGCACAGCCATTTATGGAGAAGTGCTGCATCCGATTGCATGACTTGTTCCAGTTCCTCCATGTAGTCAGCCGCGTAGTAAAGTACAGCATCATCAGCGAAGAGGAGTATGTTGCCGAGGAAATTAAGTCCAAAGATGTCATTCATATAAATAATAAACTGTAGTGGTCCCATCATTGACCCTTGCGCGACACCTACCATAATGTTCCTAAATTGACTCGTTTTGTCGCCAATGCAGGTAGCCGTTTTTCGACCACTGAGGTAGCTTAGCATGAGTTTTGATGCTTGGTAATCCATTTATTTTTTGGGCGACCAACTCCTTTTCCCCCTTCTGGATCGTTACGGAATAATTTTGCGGGGCTCTGTTTTTATCCGTACGTGCTAAATGCCCCGCCCACCTCAACCTTTGAACCTTCACCACCGCCACTATAAAATATAAATATTATAATAAATTTAATGTAATAAAATCTAGTGTCTTGATAACAAATGTTCTAGAATGTTTACCTATTTCTATCAACTATGAAATCCCACCAAAGCCCGAAATATTATGACGTCAGTAAAATTTGCGCGGCTAACTAACAAACAGATCACAATTCATTTATTTATTTTTTGGTTTAAACGTCTACCTAAGTAAGCTGACTATATTTAGTTAATTACAATTTGTAGCGTACCGACATTTTTCCATTCATTAAATGGAATGATCAAATGATCCATTTGATTTGTATCGAATCTTAGTACACCTCGAAGTTATATTCTTGTATAAGGGCGATTCCATTGGTAGGTTGCGAGGGAACCATGTGTTCTTGCTAAACCGTCCACATACGAGATTTGTGTTGTATGAAGAAAATTCCTCTATATGGGTTCAATGTACAACTCCTTCATGCGAAAGAAGTCCAACCTTTGCATTCTTAGCCAGAAGACGGTTCCCTCGTAAGACATTTTCCAACTTTTCAATGGAATGGCCCATAAATACGATGTAAGTTCATGAAATAAAGTAATTCTGTCTTGAACGTTAAAAGTGTACAGTGAAATGTACAGTACAATGAAAGAGTATGCTTCACGATTGAACGTATGTACCATCATTGTTACAAATTCAATTTACAAATTTTCAATCTCACTAATCAAAGTGTACTGCCTGCTATGGCGTTATGAGTGCTCGGTGGTTACTTACGTATGAAAAATACATTGGACGAATCGGTTAGTTTCGTCGGAAAACCCAGTAACAAGCACATTCTTATGCAACCTTTTCGATCGTTCATTATGCATGTTACTATTGACGTCAAGTAAAAGTGCCTTCTGTCATTTTTGTACTAAGATAAGGAACATAGATTTCTTTTCAGTGGATTCCGAGGGTATTAAAAGAGCCAGTAACCTCACAGAAACCCCTGGCTACGTTCGACTCAATTTATAATTGTGCGTGTTGTCTAGTTTTCAGCTGGTGCCACACATTTGTTCATAGTTAGAGTAAGGGTGCCTAATGTGGAACAGGTGCTTAATGTGGAATACCACTAAATCTCATAAATTTTTGATCGTAGATAACGTCTAATTTGAAACGCTGGATTCATTTTTGATTTACGGCAACAATGACAGAAATCTGTGTAGGTATACACAAAAGAGAAAAAGAATACACATTTTGACGCGATTCTGATAAAAACAATTACTGAAGAAAAATTTGGACAATATCGAGAGAAGTTAAGAAAAATAAACTTCTTATGTTTTGAAGTACCAATTAGACATTCTAGTAAAAGACTGCCTTGTTACCCTCTTTTAAAATTGGGAAATATAGAAGAAAGAGACGAGACAAGCAAATTTTCTCTGTGTTCGTAATGTGGAACACCCACGTTTGTTCGTTCGGATTGAAAGGAAATATATTTTATTTTCTATTTTTGGAAGACGGCATGCCAAAAAAAAACGTAAAGGTGTGTATAAGTTAATTGTTAATGTGATGCAAATGTGGAACATGTAGCTATTGTGAAACAGTATTTATTATTAAATATACCGTTCCATATTTAATTCCATAATTTATTTTCTGTTGTGACTCTTAACACTCGATTGTCAATTTCTTTTGAAAGAAAAAAAAAAGTTGCGAAAAATTTCTTCATGTTTTGAAGCGTTCCAGATTAGGAACCCTTGTGTTCCACATTAGGGACACTTTTTTAATACAGTCAAAATTCACTTACTTTCGAAAATGTTGAAAAATTTCTAATCTATCAATTTTAAAAGTCCCTTATTCTCCAAGAAGCTGCACAATACTCCACTAATCTTTCCCAAATAACTTGCTCCTAGATTTTGAGACATTTCAGCTCTGCTATTTGCATTGTCTTTTTGGTGTTCCACATTAAGCACCCTTACTCTATTATTCAATGTTAAGTGAAAAAGTTTGAAAACGAATAAGAGCGGAAACTTTTATTGTACCGAACGGAGGAAATATTAATTTGTTTTTGCAATATTTGCTTACGAAACATATTGCAAGTTATTGAGAAAATGTCTACGTTTATGAAGACAATTCTTCAAATTTTTCATTTTCAAGCCCGTCCGGGGTCCAAAGGTCTGTAAGCTCACTCTGACATTAGAAAGCTAAGACTTTAAGCATTCTAACAACTTCCGCTTAGCCTATGCTCTTTTATTTATAAGCATAGTTATGCATTAATCCAGTTTATTGTCAAAAGCAACGGCTTAAAATCGACAGAAAAAACGACAAAAAAATGAAAAAATTCGAATTTTTAAAATCTACATTAAATTTATCAGGTTGGGTAGGCCCATTTCTGGGTCCCGAAACAGAGATCTGCTGATCCTTTGTTTCTTTAAACGTTCATCATGTAAATCATCCGAACCTGCCAGTGGCAGCTAGGAACTACCCACTACCCTTTTTATGCGATACCGGTCCATGTCCATGTTCAACAGTTCACTAGCCCATTTAACATTGGGTACTAGGAAGAATCTCTCCGAATGCACACCCTCCCCCGCTATAAGCGCGCCATTGTTTACTAGCCTCAGAGGGTATCCAATCCTTAATCGCTTCAACACACAGTGACTGCGGTACTGGAATGACCGGTTCCGGTCCGTAGCTGACTGATTTAGAGCCCAACTCAGCTAGCTCATCACTTCTTTCTATTCCGGAGTGTACATGCACCCTTGCAACTGTTACTCTATTTTTCCGGCCAGTTCCAGTTGATTTAGAGCTTGCTTTAACTTCTTTGTTAGCTTGGAAATGGTGACAGGCGACCTTAATGCCTTAATTATTCCTTCGCTATCTGAGAGGATGGTTACCCCCTCGTTTTCCGATTCCAGTCGTAAGGAGCACTGTACATACCTCTCTCATCTCTGCGAACGTTTCTGCCTGGAATACACTGGCGAAATTTCCCAAAAGGAAACTCTCCTCCGTTCTGGGTTCCAGAGCAAACACCCCGGCCCCTTTAGAGGGCCTTCCTTTAGAGTTTTTCGAACCATATGTGAAGCAAATGTGTCCATTACCGGGCGGACAGTACAGCCAGTCATTTAGCCTGCTGGGAATGATAGCCTCATATCGCTTCTCAAAGTTGATCTCCGGTTTTATCCGGTCGCGTATTGCTCTCCTTATTCTTCCATGACCTATCGTAAAGTTCCTCATCCAAAGATCATTAAACCAGAATCTAGCTTGTGTCGCGAAGGCGACTTAATAATCGTATGGATGCAGTTGGTGTTGTCTTCATAGCCACGGTAATCTACATTTACTCAACCATTTGCTCTTTCCTAGAGTTTGAAACAATGACTAAGGGCTACCGAAGGCTAGCCACCACCGACATATTTGGTCTAAGCTGCTTAAACACTCTAGTCGGCTTGAAATTTTACGTTTTCTTAGTAGCAGACATAATTTTTGGCTGACTGTCACACGTGAGGTTTGTTTTTAAAATTAAATTCTTTTATGTATCTTTCGCCCAAAATGTGCCATTTTTCGCACTGAAAACTAGACTTAATTTGACATTTTTTGATCAAAACTCGAAGTCGACTAATAAAACCACATTAGTCGAGCTTCACTCACAAGTTGACGTTTCTCAATGGTTGCTTCATGAAATGTTCAAGTTCATTTCGAAAAAATTGAAGAGTATAATTTTCGTCTGCCGCCCTGGGACTTTTCACCAATCTCGCACAATATGACCGACATGTAGTACGTGGTGCATACATAACTATTAACATATTCAGTGTAGATTAAGCTACCCTTATGAAACCTTAAATGCGACACAGGGCGTATTATGCTGAATTTATTGGTGAACTTTGTGAATTTCGATCGATTACATTAATCATCCCAAACTTTTTTTCATCATAACTTTAACTTATAAACCGTTTTTTAAAGTTTCAAGGGGGGTTTTCATCAA
>WJQU01000822.1:0-15344 GCA_029228625.1 Pseudolycoriella hygida | reverse complement strand
TTTATCGACACCGCAACTACGTCCGCAACTTCAGCAAATGATTTTATTGATGGAATATCAAATCACAAATGCCCATCTACAACTGCCGACTATGACATTATTGTGCTTAACGAGACATGGCTCGTAGAAGGCATACATAACCTGGAATTCATGAGCGATCAATACGTTGTCTTTCGCAAAGACCGGTCTTCCTCAGCAATTTCCGCAACGCTCGGTGGTGGTGTACTGATCGCTGTTAAAAGGGACTTGCAATGTGATGAATTCAAATGCCAGTTAATGGATCCATTAGAAGCAATATGCGTTAAAATTGGGCTATCATCAGGATTCGTCTACATATACTGCTTGTACATCCAACCGACCGCCAACATAACAATTTATCAGTCGCATCTCGCAGCTATAAGCTCAGTGAAGAAAGGCATTAATGATTCTGACATTTTCCACTCGGCGACTTCAACTTTCCGGACGTTAAATGGTTTGAGAACGAAGAAGGTTTCGACTATATTCCCGTCATTGGTGATTCTATGTCAATGAAATCAATAATAGCAAGAGATATCACATCAGCAGCTACCGATCTTGGTTTATTCCAAATGTCGCAACTCAAGAACACCAGCGGAAATGTTCTAGATCTTGTATACACTGACAATCCTGAACTGTGTTCTTAGCAAAGCAGACCTTCTTATGCTTCCACCATCAAAGAGTGATGTCGACCATGTGCCGCTCATGTGTACAATTGAATGCTATCCGACAATCAACCACAACGATACACCAAATCTAGTTTACTGTTTCAAAAATGCAAATTACAGTGGCATGAACGAATACCTGTCAACTTTCGATTTTGATGATTTGTTGTACTAACACCAAGGAGATGTCAATGAATCTTTAGAACGATTTTATGGACTCATTATTGGGATGTTCGACCAATTCGTCCCCCGCGCCACAATCCGCTCAACAAATCATCCTATTTGGTGTAACAAACAGCTATTGGCTCTAAAAAACAAGCGAAACAACGAGTTCTACAAACTAAAGGCGGAAAGAAAAAAGCAACTTCAGAACGGTCTACACACGGTTCTGGACGACCGGAAATTTCTGGAGGCTAGGGCTGCTTATGAAACGCTTAGAACGGCACTTCACAGTAATTATATTCGAGAGAAGGCGCGCTGTCTTAAACATGACCCCATATCATTCTGGCGACATATAAATGGTAAACGCAAATCAAACAAATTACCGGCTGTTGTCGAGCTGAACGGATTAAAAGCCTCTACGGACGCCGAGAAAGCAAACCTATTCGCAGAATACTTCAAGAGTGTATATGTCGACCATCCACACGATCCGCTGTTATTGGATTTCATTAATAATAGAACCGATAACAACTTTTATGACATCACCTCAACTACAGAACTAGTGCTATCGGTCCTACGAAAGATGTCATTGAACAAAGGCAGCGGTCACGATGGTGTTGCATCGTTATACCTTCGAGAATGCGCCGATTACTTAGCAGAACCATTGAATTTCATCTTTAATCAATCAACATCAGAATTATGTTATCCAGACCTGTTTAAGATCGGACAACTAACGCCTGTATTCAAATCTGGTCGAAGAATGGACGTGAAGAACTACAGGGGAGTTAATGTCATGCCTAATTTAGCTAAAGTGTTTGAACGTGTTATCTTCACACAACTCAAATTCGTCATCCCATGCGACATCTCGACGACCCAGCACGCATTTCTTCCACATAGGAACATCGAATCCAACCTAATGGAGTTGAGTGTTCTGACTCATGATGCCTTCAATCAAGAAGCACAAGTGGATTCGTTCGATGCTGATATCAGTAAAGCATTCGACAAAGTCGACAAATCAAAACTAATTCGTAAAATGGCTTGTTTTCGACTTTCCAATAGAACTCTACTGTGGTTTGTTTCATATTTGTGCTCTCGACTACAGTACGTGATTCTGGGTTCGGACAAGTCTGAAATCATCAACGTGCTTTCCGGTGTTGGACAAGGCTCAATTCTGGGAGTAATAATGTTCTTAATGTTCTTCAACGATTCTGATGTTTGCATACCTGGCATACTCAACTTGAACTTTGCTGACGATAAGAAGCTAGTGAAAATTGTCCGATCAATAGAAGATGCTTACACTCTACAAATTGCTATCGACATGTTCTTCGATTGGTGCACCGAAAATGGGTTGGAAATTAACCGCGAGAAATCAAAAATTATAACATACACGCTTAAAAGAAAGCCAATTATGTTTGATTATACTCTGGATGGTGAAACTATCGAGCGCTGCAACAGTTTATCCAATTTAGGTGTATTCACGAACAGTAAGATGAAATTTACCGACCACTACGAATATATCAGCAACAAGTCTAAAGCTACACTGAACTTCGTAAAGAGACAGCGACGACACCTTGACACTGATGCATTGAAAGTTTTAAACAAATCACTGGTTCGTTCTCACCTTGAGTTCGCCGCTTCCATTTGGTCTCCACATGAAATTACACATAAGCGTACATTAGAGAGTACACAAAATACAATTTGTCATGCTTTTAAACAATGATTACCAGAATCGAGCAGACAACAATTATGTGTTAGCACCATATTCTGAGAGATGCGGCTAGAGACTAGAGTCCCTAGCCCGTCGTCGTGTCAACGCCTGTATTATGTTTGTCCATTCGATTTTGAATGGGAAAATAAATTTGCCTGCATTACGATCGCGAATAACATTGAACGAGCGTATTCTTAGAAACAGAGGCTTAATATACCTTCCTCGTAACAGAACACTTCACTTCACTTACTCGCCTCTCAACTATGCATGTATAATAATCAACATCGCCACAAAAACAATCGACCCGACGTTGCCGCATAAACTTTTTCGCAAGGCTTTGCTGGAATTACCTGACTCCACATTTGGATCATTTGTGGAAATGTGAATTGTCCATGACACGACTTATTTGAGCGATTAATTGACTCATTACTTCATTTGCTTGCTTACTCATTTACTGACGGGATGTACCTAGTACCTAACTGTGATACTTATTTTAATTCTTTTTTTATTGACGAGATGTACCTAGTACGTAACTGTGATCTTTGTACTATTTCTGTTTTCTCTCTTTATAGTCAGACTTCTCCTTTTTTGTTTTTTTGTTTAACCTAATATCTAATAAGTCCGCTTGTTTTTAAGTTGACGTGAAACAAATAAATTGAATTGAATTGAGAGGTGCCCCTCGTACAAAAATCCAAAATATGCTTAACAATATCAAAGACAAAGAAGTCAATCAACCAGCAGGTATCTATACTAAGGTGGAGCGTTTTTGACCTTTTTTTTCATCTCCCCTGCAAGGAATAAGATCTAGGGGTTGCCACGTTTCCGAAAATACCTTTGAAAAAATTTGAAACTCAAATTTGGACCCTCCGCCATCGCTCTGAAGAGTTTCGTCTCGTTCGGGTCATATATGACTACTTTTCACCCAATCGATGAACGTCATACTGTTGAGTGACCACTCAAAATTTTCTTAAGGACTCAGGCAACAACCTGGAACAACTTTGAGATTTCAAAAATAACGATTTACCTCAAATTAAAATCAAAAAGTGTTCCCAACTATGAGTTTTTCAACAAAAAATTCGATGAAATTTGCCTAAAACATCATAAAAATCAGTTTTTTGTCATTGCCTTTTATTCTGAAACAAAATCCAGTTTCTATTCTCTCTGGCAGTAATATTTTCGGACCGATTTTGCCTTGACTCAAATAAACAAAGTATCATGGGCGCGCGGAAGCGATGCGCCCGTGACGCAAGTCCCCACACGAGTAAAAAATTCAGAAAACTTTTTTTCGTAGACTTCGGAACCATATACCGGGGTTTTCATATGAACGTTCAAAAGTCCTAGATGTTTTCTTTTTCACTCATAGCCCGGTATACAGCTAAGTTTTGACTTTTTACCCTTGCGTCGTACCGCCCTGAGAACTAGTTCATTGGATTCCCTATAAAATTTTGATTGAAATCGACTTTTTGATCATCAAAATCGGTCCAGTGGTTCCAGATATATGACCTTTTGAAAATTGCAATTTCCGGTACAAAATGAACCTTCCATACAAGCCAAAGTAAATGAAAATATCCTACGTTAGTTAATTAGTTCGTTAGTTAGTTCCAGGGCCATTTGTATGAAAAACCACTTTTTTGGTTGCGTCTGGAATACGGTCCGATAACTTTTCTTAAAAATTGGCATGGACCTTCGGCTGGGTATTCTACGCCATATGAGATTTAAAAAAGGGGGGGGGGGGAAGCTCCCATACAAATCCCATATAAAAGCATATTTTGTATGTGTTTGTGTGTGTATTCAAAGTATGGGTCAAACATGAGCAAAATTTTTAGAATGTGACCTGAGACGGCGGTGATGGAGAAATCGTGGCGGCGGTCAGTGGTGGCCGCCACCGCCAGCTATGGCAGCCGCACGAGGTGCCGTGGCGCCAATAAAATTTTATGAATGAGGGTTGTAGAGGAAGTGACTCTACTTTCAAAACTAGTGATATCACAACAAAAACCCTTTTCAAAAGGGAAACGTGACGCAAGTCTCTTTGTTTCCTCTTCCAAAACGACTGATATTCATTGGGGTGACGCTTACAGCTTTGAAAGGCAAAAAATTTTTAGACCCGTACGAATAACGAAGTTCTTCGAAAAGGGGTCTTATGCGTTTACCACGACGTTTGTAACCAGTCGAATTTCGACCCGGGAGTAGGGGGGGGGAGCTCCGATCATGGTCCTTAGATGAGGAATTAGCAACAAAAAAAATGTCCGTCCGTCCGTCCCTCTGTCAACGCGATAACACGAGTAAAACTTTTTTTCCATAAAAGGTAATCAAAAAATCTTTTATGGGATTGAATCTGGGCACTGACGGCCCAAGGGCCGCCGAGCTAGGTCCGTTTAAGTGATTTTTAGTCTTTTCTACATAACTCGAGTAAATCTTTTCCGATTTTCATATTTTTTTTGTTTGAAGACCTGGACATAGCCGACAATTTATGGAAGAAACTTTTTTGAATTTGAGTCCATGGACTTAGCTAGGGCACTAAAATATGTCTCTGCTAGGGCTTTATTGTTTTTTGTACATAACTGGCGTTAATCTTTTCCGATTTTCATAAATTTTTTTTCTGTTTGAAAGATCTGGGCATGACCGACAGTTTGTGGAAGAAACTTTTTTTGATTTGCGTCCTTGGACTTAGCTAGGGCATTACAAAAGAGTCTCTGTTAGGGCCCTACGTATTTTTGTACATAACTCGAGTAAATCTTTTCCGATTTTCAAAAACTTTTCTTAGTTTGAAAGATCTAGGTACGACAATTTACAGAAGAAACTTTTGCCTCTGCTTAGGGCTCAAGTGGGTCTCATATCGGTCCTAAGGTCAGCCCTAACCAAAAAAATTTTTTTTGCTATGTTGCAGAGCAAATTGAGGGAAACATTTTTATCTATGGAAGTATGCGTTCGAGGCCTCTACTTAGGGTTCTAAAAAAAGAGTTGAAGCGAAGATTACAGATTTTGATATTAAAGGGGCTATACGACTTTTGTGCTCGGAGGACTCATTCGCTCCAATGAATAAGAATACTGTTGAAATTTTGAAATCCAAACACCCACAATAGGGTAGGTCAATTTTCGGACTTTTTTTCCGGCAAGTGGGACCTTGGTGCCACAATTACTTATCCCCATAGAATCTCATTGGTAAGGTCGAAAAATTTTTTTCGTGAAAAATGAGCTTGCTGCACCTTTTCTAGTTAAAATTTGCGACTTTTTCGACATGGCCCTATTCAACCTTCGCCAAGTCCACGAAAAGAAGCTGATCATCATGGTTCTTTTTTTTCCCAGATTCTGTACTCTGTTGTGCACTAAATTGAATGCCCCTTAAGAAGCCTTAGTAGCAGGGTCGTCCACTTCAAAATTAACAAAAATCATTTGCAACTTTCTAAGTCATTGTTTTCTGTGATTGAAGACCGTTAGATCGCCGAAGAGAGGGAGACCAACTTTGGGTAGAAAATGATTTTAGATTTATATGTGAAACGAAGTTTTGAAAGTTATGTTAGATCAGGGACGCCAAACATAGGAGTAAATGACAAGGGTAACCTCGATAAAGCATCCAACAATAATAGGCAACAAAAAGCGATCGTTTTTTGTGAATGTTAATTAAATGATGAGTCATATGAGCTCGACGTCACTGTAAACAAAATTGCACTCATTTCAATCAAAGTTGAAACAACAAAATCAAATGACATTCAAACAAATTGAATAGAGTAAGAGTGGCTGATGTGGAACACCCAAAATAGAAGGCACTTCACTGTCCTAAAATCCGAAAAAAAGTTATTTATAACTCAATGCTGAACTGTTGTACACGATTCTAGTCAGTGTCAGACTTAATAAAGTCGCCCAATTAGAAATAATTCGAATTTTTTCAAAAGTACTACATTTTGAACATTTTAAAATTGGGAACACTGTGGAACATAGCGTGGAAATAGTAACTTATTTAAGGAAACCAAAATGAGTGCATAAAATGACATAAGCTAGATGGAAATGCATAAAAACTTGTGTTAAGATCATAATCCCAGCACAGTTTAATTCAATAAGAAATGTTGCTTAACACCATTGACTCAGCAGAGTTGTCATATAAATATCATCCTATTTTTGATAAGAATGCGTTCTATTAGACCTCTCCCCCACTAGAGCGTGACATCACAGCTCCTTACAAAGATATAAATTCGAGGAAATTTTTTCTTCTGAATGCCTTATATCAAGCAAAATTTGCAATGATTTAGAAAGGTGATTTGGCTTAAGAACGCCTTGCTGTTGTGCTGAGTGGATGTTATCGCCAGCACAAAACGCGTAGATTTCAGATGTGCATTTATAGATTCGAAAAAGTTGGTACATTAGGGGTCTCCCATACAAAACGGCATGTTTTCAACAGAAAATAGTTTTGTTCTACGGATAGGAAGCAGCACAAAACTCCGGAATGACATAACAAAACTCAGGGAAGCCTAGCGCATAATTTTAGGCCTTGCAATTCGCAGCTCAAATTTCAAAAAAATTTTGTACACCATTTCTTCGGACGGGTTTTCCAATTTTGCCCTCTCGGCCTTTTCCTATACAATTTACTGTGGACGCAATTTCATACAGTTAAGAGTTTGGGTAATGTTCACCTAATTACGTTCGAGTCTTTCGTAACATCAACTCTGTTTGCCACATCTATGCTGATCACTACCTGCCGTACCCTTGTACACTCACGGAAAAGTGAAAACCAAAACATTTTTGTGTTTTGTGGTTTATTGACTTTATTGATTTCTCCATATTAAAATACATGCAAAAATGCACAAATTCAAGTAAACACAAAATCAAACATGTGTCGGTTTTCACTTTTCCGTGAGTGTATGTGTCTTATATTATGATAAGCAAAACGAATTCGTTCTCCTATGTTTGTTTTCTCTTTCCCGCTCATGCAATAAAGCATCATATTGCCACTTCAGGGGAATAATCGAGGCTTGCCTATTACTACTACTATTAAAAATATACTTAAAATTTGAAACAATGTTAGTTGAAAATAGAAAAAAAATTTAGATGTATTGACTATGACCTAAGTCGCCATCCCCCACACCTAATTTTAAAAGGAGAAAGTTAAACTAGTTTTTCCAAAAGCTCAACAACGATTGGGTCAAACCATTTTGGTGTCAGGAGCTCGTTTTTTTTTGCTGAGAAGGAGGGATGTGTAGTATATTTCAAATGAAGACACGAGTGATTTCACTTAGTTTGGTTAAAGCTATCGGTCGGTATCAAACGAGAACAAGTTCAGTGAGCTATAGTCAATCAAACGTTTTTGTGAACAAGTAAAAAAGATAGTTGAAAGTGCAATATAGTAACAGCAGTCGATTTCAATTCACCACACGGAATTTTATCGTTAATCAAGTAAGTTGAAAACAAATTTTACCTGTAAATGAAAAATTTTTAAACAACTTTTCACCTTTGAAACAAGTAAACTAGCAGAACGTTTAATCTACAAAAATTAAATATTTTTTTACATTTTTTGTCATTTTGACATAAAATCAACTGAAAGCTTTTCAACTTATATGAAAGATCTCCGTCGCGTATAACCGAAAAAAATCTGCGAATTTGAAACCGCCGAAAACATTCCATGTTTCGAATATATTAGTCCCTGGCTTTACGTAAAAGTTGTCTTGTCCCGCATGAACACATTATAAGTCGGCTCTGCTGACCAAAATTATAGGAAATGCTAAGAATCATTGTTTCCGTAAATTCTCGACGGTTGCCGATAATCTTCATTAGTTTTGTGAACCCTAACACTTTGTCGAAAAATAATATTTCACTCTGCATCACCTCGGAACTCATTAAAGACCATCAGAAGATGGAGAACTGTAGGCATCATTGTTTCCGGTGGTTGCCGGTCAATTTTTGTTAAATAAAACACTTGACGAAAATTAATGTTACGTAACTGCTATTCCAATGCAACTTCGACTGCGAATAGCATTTCGTACAAGGGAAATACTATTTAATTTAATTTAATTTATTTATTTATCAACGACTTTTACATGCTTACTGATAATTATGACACAGAAATGAGAGGATTAATCCAATCATGACAAAAATAGAACAAAAGAAAAAAAAAACAAACAAACTCAAGGCTCAATGGAACCAAGTCATAAATAAGTAAGAAGAAAAATTTCAAACGAAAAACAGAAAAAACAAGTTAAAATAAACAGAAAAGAAAAAAGAGAGAGAGACGAAAAGAAAACTATATATGAAACATGAGATACAAATATATGAATAACCGCTTAACCACTTCCATAACGTACAAACGAAATATTGTCTGCCACTTGCATGGAACGAACATTGCCGCGAAATATATTCCTAGACACTGAGCCGCTGTAAAATTGCGCAAAGTGATTGAATATCATACACAAGTGGTTGAGGGGTTCGTGCATTCCATAATCGGTTCGGTGGTGGTTGATGTGTAGAAATTCGCTGCTACGAAGCACACGATTGGGACGTTGAATTTTTATGTGTGAACCGTGTGAACGCAGTTCTGGTGCATCGATGCGTTCAGATAATACGTCATAAATGAAAAACGCACTCATGTTAATCATCCTCCTTGCCAATGTTTCAATCCCAATTTTTTCACAGCGAGCTCTATATGGTGGTAACCTGAAGTTCTGATCACGTTTAACTGTGCGCCTCAGTGCATAGATTACGAATTTCTTTTGTATGGACTCAATGTCGGCTATTTTTGTGGCACTGTGCGGTTGCCAAACCTGAAAGGCATACTCGAGGTGTGACCGTATATGCGCACAGTAAATACTCTTGAGAGCTTTAACGGAACGAAAATCGTGACATATTCTTTTGATGAATCCGAGCAATGCATAGGCTTTCCCAATACCAGTGTTCTACCAGTTCTACCAGTGAGATAAGAATCAATCCATTCCAACATTCCTGAGTGGATTCCCATTTTACGAAGTTTCGGGATTAACAAGCCACGTTGAATTCTATCGAACGCTTTTTGTATGTCTGTGTACACCGCATCCAGTTGATAGCCCTCTTCCATAGTGATAATAACTTTTCTTGTGAATTCCAAAAGGTTTGTAACAGTTGACCGTCCTTTCTTAAATCCGTGTTGATTTTGAATTGATCTGAAAGGAATTTCCAAACGATAGATTCGAACAGCTTACCAAATGTTGGCAAAATGGCGATTCCTCTGTAATTCTCGATATCGTTTCGTGATCCTTTTTTGTGTATTGGTGTTAAGTATGACAACTTCCATTTGTTCGGATATACATTAGAGTTCAGAGACATACTGTAAATGATATGGAGAGGTGCGGTTAATGTGTTTGAGCAATTTTTAAGTACCAGGCGCTTACGAATAGAATTTTGTACAAGGTGAATACTATTCGCAGGCGTCTGTGAATAATAACCACTTTAATTTTAACCCCATATAAAACTACCATATTCTTGATAGAGAAACTTTTTGTGCTTCGGCAGTACAGAAAAAACAAACCGGGGATATCGTCAGCACAAAATGTGTAGATTACGGTATAAAATATACAATTTGGAAAAAGTTGCAGGAATAAGGGGCTGCCATGTAAAACGACATGTTTTCGACAGAAACACTTTTTGTGCTACAAACGGGAGGCAGCACAAAACTTTTGCTAGGCACCATTTAATAGCACAAAACATAGCGCATAAAATACGCCCCTTAAAAGGGTAGCACAAAATGATGGTGGTGCCAACGACATACACCTAAATATTGCGTTTGAATAGTTTGAAAGTTTGAATGACTCATAAAAATTACCCAAAGTAATGTTGAAAGCCCTCCCGAAGTACGATTAAAATTTAATTCTCTGCAACTTTGTCTTTGGAAGCAACTTTCTAACTGCCATAGTTCTAGAGGTAGGAGTCATCCCTCTGAACGCTAGAAGTGGCTGAATCCTAGGATTGGGACACATCTCGGCGAAACCCTGAAACCCTTGTTCGCTAAAATTTAATTCTCTACAACTTTGTCTTCGGGAGTAAGTCTCTATGTTTCATAATCAAAATAAACCGTAGGTTGATGAAAACCGTATTGTAAATGGCTGAGAAATAAAATTTTCTCCATTCCGTGGGTTCCAGTGCCCAAACCACTCAACCGATTTCCACAAATATGTTTTCCCAGTTTTTTGACATCCAATTCTTTTATTTGACGCTAATTTGAACAATTTACGTGCCGTACTAGCTGAGATATGCGTGAAAAAGTTTCACCGACCTTGGAAAAACCACGTTTTTGGACACCTTTTCGACCATATCTCTGGAACTATTCGACCGATGTTGCTCATCTTTGAACTTGACCTCAGTTTTTCGACTACCTTTCAGGAAAAAAAAAGTTTTTGAAAATCGGTCAAGATTTCCTCAAATTATCCGTCAACACGACAGACAGGCCGACAGACAGACGGACATTTTTTTTCGCTGACTTGCCATCTGGAGGCAACAAAAAAAGTTTCCCCCTTACTCCCGGGTTCGAATTCGCAATGTAACAAACGTGGTAGTAAACGCATCAGACCGTCGTACTTGGTACGGGTCTTAAAATTTGGGAATAAATGAAGTGTGTCAACCCTCGGTGCAAGGAAAATGGTTTCGCTGGTTTGAAATTCGAGGGCTTTTTCGGCTATACTTACCAGAGGTTATAAGAGATCGTTTAACAAGTTACAATAAAAAATTGTCACTTCTTGTAACTCAAGAAAACGCCAACAATTGAAATTTGAACCAATTTTCTTAAGCCTGGTACTACGGTCGTGTGTTTATAAATTTACTTGTTATCAAATTTCAGCTTAAAAGCGCAAGTTTGTATTTGATACTACCTACCTACCTCAAAAAGAAGGTTTTTTCTTTCAACATGCCCACGTCGGAAATGTGTTCAATATCATCCTGAGAAGATTTCGTGGAGATCTTTTTTTAAAATGCATTTTTTGTTGTCGTTCATCGAATTTCGCTTTTTGAAGACTCACAAATCAGGTATTTCTAAGCCGATCTCCAATCCGATTTCTGTTCTGGATTATCTATAAAATTCTTCGTCCACGCAAGTATTTTTCAGCAATTTTCTGGTCTACTTATGACTTTTCCTCAGAGAGATTGTGAACCTAAGTAAAAGTAAAATATTTTTTGCTGTGTTGTAGAGAAAATTGATAGAAACATTTTCTATGGTAGTATGTGTCCAAGGCATTTCCTTAAGGCCCCAAGGTTGGCCCTAGCCCATAAAATGGATTTTTGCAAATGCTGCAGAGAAAACTGAAGTGAACATTTTTATCTATGTGGGGGTCAATTTTGTGCTTTCGGAAGGGGTTTTTTTACACCGTTGCTTCGGACGGGTTTTTCAATATTGCCCTCTCGGCAGTTTCCATCCGCAGCTAACGTCTACCAGCTGGATACTTCCACAGTTTTCAAGTCGGCAAGAGCTGCGTCATACCATCTAGATTTTGGTCGCCCTGCACCTCTCTTGCCCTCCGGTCTGGTTTTAAGGATTTTTTTCGGAATACGATGATCTTCCATTCGTTGTACATGACCGAGCCAACGCAGTAGGTTTATTTTGGTAGTTCTGACTATGTCCGGCTCTCCATTAAGCTGACTAAGCTCATGATTGAATCGTCTGCGCCATCGGTTCTGCCTTTGATCGAATACTGGTCCAAATATTGTCCGCAGTACTTTTCTTTCGAACGTGTGCAGCGATTGTTCGTCTCTTTGTGCCAAGCACCACGACTCCGAACCATACGTATGTGCAGTTTTTGAACTTTCACCATTTCTGCGATTGTTTTCTTCATTCCCACTTATTTTCTATTTCACCCTCTAAACTCACAGATCTGTGTATTGCGCATTTTGAATTTCGGCTTACTGACTTGGACTTTAAGATTTTCAGAAGGCCGTAATAACTCCAGTTGCCCAGAATTACTCGTCTCTTAATTTCGTCCGCGATGTCGTTATTAGTGTTCAGCTCCGATCCAAGGTATACGAATTTGTTGATCATTTTGATTGTGTGTGTGTCGATCGTTAAGGTTTCCTCCTGGTGTTGATTCGAAGGCGGGATGATCATATATTTCGTTTTTTCGTCATTAACTTTTAACCCAAGGTCGGTACCTTTCCTCTCCAAGGCCATAAACTTGTCTTTAACAACATCCAAGTATGTCCAGGTCGTCTGCGAAACCTAGCAACTGACTAGATTTGGTGAAAATTCCATAAAACGCAGACGTGTATCCTCGGTGTATCCTCGGTGTACTCTCGGTGTATCCTCGGTGTATCCACATCAAAAATTCGACTGAGAAAAAGTGCGCGTTGAGTTTTTACGTGTCGAAATTATTTGCGGTCGAATTTTAGAGTAAAACGGCCAATACTTACTAATGTAGAGAAAAATTAAAAATAAATTCAGAAAATCGCCCGATTTTTTTTAAAAATTGCAACATCAAAAAAACATTGACCGAATTGAACAAAATCAATATTCAATCAGAAAACCATTTTGAAAAGTGCACATAGAAGAGAGTGTGGCGTCAGCAATTCGGATTTTTAATTTGAAATTTAAAAAGAAAAAAATAGCTGAAGCCACAGTTACTGAAGAAAACTTTCTTGCTCACAATGACACTGGATCAAAAATATAAGATAAGAATCATGTAACGTCCACTATTGATAAACTATTAGTAATGTGAAAAAGAACAGAGAAATTATACCCAATAGAAGTGCGGTATGAGTGTCTTTACTTTGGATTAACGTATCGTCCACAATACAACTTAAAAACGTCGCGAAAAGATCACTCAGTGTAATTTATTCTTGTTTTGCTGAGGTTGTGGCACCTTGCCTGAATGTGACCACATACGATCCCTCGTCTTCAAATTTCTTCGATTTTTGAACGATTTCATGAAAGCCTTCCATTACGGCTTTCAAATCGTTTACTTTAAATAAAACAGACAAATAACACTAGTCTACAAGGGTTTTGTATCTTACATCTTACACCTAAATTCTGAGAAATATCTTAAATTTGCACTAATTGCAACGCAGAAATTGATTTGTCTAAAATAGGCTCTGATAAGAAGACAGTATCAGAACGTTGTAATTAGTGCAAATATAAGATTTTTCTCAGAATTTAGTTATAATGGAAATACTACCAGAAAAAATTTTATGTATAGGCTTTAAGAAATCGCTTAAGCATAAGCAAAAGATTCTGTATCAAATGCTCGACCTTGAGCAAAAGCTTCATGAGTGAAACCTTATGCTCAAGCTTCTCCTTATGCTCATGCTTGGGAAGTAAAAGCATATGCTCAAGACAATGGTTAGGTTATAATGTGAAGTTCTAGAAGTAATAGGGAAGAAATGAAGGGTGCCCGGAACAAACTGAGTCCAGCTTCCGATTTTTCGGATCAAAATAAACAAATTGTTTTCATCACTTTTTAAGATACAAAACCCTTGTAGACTAGTGTAATTTGCATCTTCCACTTCGAGAATGTATGCATTTTTCTTGTATTGGACAAATCCTTGAATTGTAATTTTCAGATATTTAATGTCCCCACATGACGCACAGTGTCTAAATTTGTACCAGTAGCGTTCAAAAATAAATAACTCTTGAAGACGGTGAGATAAAAATATTTAGTCAAAAGAAAAGTTGTTCAGCATAAAACGAGGAAGAGAGGATGAGCTGTTGAAATCTGAAAGTTAGTATTTGTAGAGAATTTAAAAATGTTTCCACTTCAACAGCTCATACATCCTGCGATAGAATTTTGCGGTAAATGGTTGCTTCAGCAAAGTTCTTCCTCGTTTCATTCTAAACAACTTTTCTTTTTACAAAATATTTTTAGCTCGCCATCTTCAAGAGTTATTAATATTAGACCGAAACACTGCATTTTGAAGAAGTGTCGTCTTCAACAGCTCATACATCCTGAGATAGAATTTTGCGGTAAATGGTTTCTTCAGCAAAATTCTTCCTTGTTTTATGCTGAACAATTTTTATCTCACCGTCTTCAAGAGTTATTTATTTTTGAACGCTACTGGTACAAATTTAGACACTGTGTGACGCAGTGACGCGTCAGACGCACAGAATTCGTGTTAGGCTTATGGGTCTTATGAGACGATCTCCTTTTTATTAAAGAAAAGTTCTATGTAGTAGACATTGGTTTTAAAAGCTGATGCGTGTTAAATGTGAATAATCGTTAACAAGCAGATGTCGCAAAATTAACCAAATTCGTCCGAGGAAAGTCGTTCGGACAGTGAACAAAAGAAGATTTTGACAGCTTTCATTGTTCTTTGTCCGAACGAATTTCCGCGGAAGAATTCGACAGATTTTTTTTATTACAAGCAACAACTAAGTACATTACATCTTCGTGCTAATTTTCTTTTTCGAATTTCAGAAAAACTATTTACCGCCACCATGGTCAAAACAACTGGATCAAAGCAACTATCAGGTAAGTGAATTGTAGAAAATTGTCGTTTAGAGAGACTGTGATCAGTCGTGACAAATTGGGTGCGTTGTGGGTGTTCTTTTAAGATATTTCGACTCATACGAAGTGTACGGGACTTATGCGTTAACCACGAATAATATGCCAGTGGAATTTCGTCGTAGTTGGGAGTTGGATGGGTTTTTCGTTTTGAGGTTTAAACCAGAGAAATCTGTGAAAAAAAATTTTTGCGTCAACTTGACCGATTTTCAATGTTTTTTCTCATTCGAAAATGTAATAGTCAAGATCGAAGTTTTGTCCGATTTTCTCAATTTTATTCCACATTTCAATGAAGATGAAACAATTAATGGAAAAAAGTAGAGCCGTGCGCCAGCGCCAGCCGATCAAAGTTTTTGCAAT
>WJQU01000821.1:0-15388 GCA_029228625.1 Pseudolycoriella hygida | reverse complement strand
TTTCTCAGAAAAAAAATTTTTCTTCGAAAAAAATTTTCTTCAAAAAAAATATTTTCCTTAAAAAATTTTTCTCCGAAAAAAATTTTTATCCAACACCTTCGGCTACCATCGGAACACTTCGTATCACCTTCGAAATACTTTATGACACCTTCGCCTGCCTTCGGAACACTTCGTATCACCTTCGGGTACCTTGAGAATACTTCGTGGCACCTTCTGCTGCCTTTGGAACACTTCGTGGCACCTTCGGCTGCCTTCTGGAAACTTCGTGTCACCTTCGCCTACCTTCGGAACACTTCGTGTCACCAATTCTTCTCACTGATGCAAATAACTTTCCCGAAGAAACCAAATCTCTAGCTATTGTCACTCCGGAGCTAAAATTCGAAAACTCCGAGCACTAAGTGGAAAAACCCTCAAAATTTACCACTTTTCCATATACCACGGCTTTTCCAGAATAGAACATAGAAACCGACAGATCAGAAAAAAGTTTTCATAATGATGAGAATAATAAAAAAATCGGATCCCATACAAAAATGTCATTTTCAAACCTCGATATCTCAGCCAATTTTCAAGCGATTTTGATGAGTCTGGACTCGTTGGAAAGCTGCTGCGACGTGGTTTTTTCAATACTTTAGAGGGGGAAAAAATTCAAAATATTTGCGTATGTATGGTGACTTGTCCCAATGGTTTTTGTATGGCGTTTTTTGAGTCGTTTTTCATGCAACTACCAAACTAACTAACTAACGTGAAAAGTTTTCATCTATTTGGGTTTGTAATCCGAGAAAAATATTTTCCGGTGGGGTACGTCGCAAATATGCTCCTTAGTCAACGCCCATGACTAACATTTTGGACGCAAGTATTCTTTTTGAGCTTGCGGACAAAAACAAGGAAGTAAGTGACTGAAAAGAGTCCTTTCCGACTTTATGGTACAGGAAGAGAAGTAAAAACTGTCCTCGATTTATGGTTTTCCAGTTCTAGTTCAACGCCCTTATGCATATGCACTAACCAACTTTTACCATTGTTCATCAATAGAAAAAGGTGACTGCTGCATAAGGTCGTAGAGTTACATGCTGCATGTGTCTTCCGATCCTTGAGTCCTTTGAAGGATGCATGTCTTACCTAAAATACACCAGTGATGGTATGTTAACGACTTCGTATTTTCGTGCTGCCTCGGCACTAGCAATTTTAACAAAATCAATGCCAAACATATCGGCTTCCCCATCGATTTGTTCCAATTCTTCCAAAATTTCCTCACATTCCTCACAATTTTCATCATCTTTAGAAAATTCAAAAATGTTAGCCTCATGAAATCAAGAGCTACTCTGAAAAAAGACCTACAGAAAAAGACCACCAACAGTGACGCTTCGTCCAATAATCTTTCCAGCATCCGTTCATTCACCTCTTCAATCTCATCGGCCAATTCTCTATTGTCGTCATCTATCAGCCATTCGAGCACCGACTGTTCGTTTTGCATGTCTCCTTCAAACAGCAATGGATTACCATTCCGGAAGTAGACCAATGCTGGGAACGTCTTGATAGAATAACGTTTCGCCAGTTGGGGATCTTGAATTTTGACCATGTGAATACCAAACACATCGCATTCGTCGTCAATCAATTCCAGTCCCTCCAAAATCGAATCGCAAATGTTGCATTTGGTTTTATCTGAAATAGAAATTGTGGCGTATCTCGAAACGAAGCAGTTAGTAGTCAATAAATCGATTTTTCCATTTACTTGATGTACTTGAAGCGCATACACAGTCATGAGGTGAAAAACAAAATATTAAAGCAAAATATCAGAACAAAATCATATTTTTGTTTTGTGAATAAAGTAGGCCAATGCAAGTCAATCGCAATTTAATTAGATTTGCGTCTCGTTAATTTGGAAGTTAAATTGATATATGTGCGTACGCACGATTTATTTAAACAAATTTTCGTTACGACAGAGATGGCATTATTGATGGCCAGCCTTGAATTGTCGAGATAAAAGGCCTGCAAGACGTGGCAACATATTTTATTATGCAAACCGAATACATGCGGAAACAATTTTCATGCTATTCCCAAGACGTTCCGCCCTCAAGTTTCTTTTCGATGATTCCGCCCCACATTCAATTCTCACTAGGAAAAAAGTAGAGGTATGGGACCAGCGAACAGACAGAAAATTATGAATGAATGAAATATTATGAAACTGACATAAGCCGATGCCGCACTGAAAGCGGCCACACACCTTTAATTTTTTGGAACACATTCTGCATTCTAAATTAAAAGTGATTTCGGACAGGATTTCAGTTATATTGCTAACGGTTTTAGCTGAATGTAGAAGGGGAAGATTGTGGAACGAAATGTTGAATTTTTTAGAATTAAAGTGGAATTGACTTCTCAGATCCTCGAAAATGCGGAAAAAGTAGTCGGCAAAAAACAGTGACTTACCCCTCTGAAATGTAACGTTTTAGATGAACTGGTGACTTTTTTGTCGACTACTTCAGCCTATAGGTAAAAGTAGCCAAAAAATGTTCTCTTCAACATTTTTCTCTACTTTTCTGTCGATTACTTCCACCTATCGGCTGAAGTAGCCGAAAAATTATCTCGACAAACTTTTCCGACAAAATGGTTTGTCGAGAAAATTTGTCTACTTCCTATATAGGCTGAAGTAGCCGACAGGACAAAATATTTGGCTACTTTTTTGTCAGTTACCTATAGGCTGAAGTATAGTCGACAAAAAAGAGTCGCCGGTTCATCCAAAACGTTACATTTCAGAGAGGCAATTTTTTTGTCGGCTACCTCTCCCTCATTCCTCGAAATCAGATAAATTTTTTGGAACACAATAAAAATACTTGGAGACTGTGGAACATGTCAACAGATTGTGTCAAAAGAAAAATCGGAGAGACTATTAAAGACGCGAGTTAGCGTGATGATAGAACTTAACGTGAATTTATGGAATTAAGTGCGGAATCGTTTCTAATAAATCCAGGAATCTTTCCTGATGAAGAGACGTGGTAGTTTCTAGATTTTTTGCAAGCTTTTTCTCTTTTGTCATGGTCGCCATGTACTAATACTATTGTTATCGCTTAGGACAGTTCCACAGATTCTTTGTGGGGTATGGACAGTATTTCTTAAAAAAATGAAATGTATGCCAAAATGGACCGTGGAACATTGTGGATCGTAAATAACAGTGTATAGGGTAAATGCAAAGTAGAATTGAAAGAATTTTTTGGAATCTGTATCTTTGGAATGCAATCGAATTATTGGACCCGAGCGAAGTACAAAGGTCCCATACGTTTACTACAAACAATTTTAATGTAACATGGGGTAGATCGAGGTGGCAGTTGGGGGATACATTTATTATCGTCTAAATATGACGAATCAACAATAAAAAAAATGTCCGTCAGTCCGTCCATCTCTACTTTTTTCCAAACGGCTTAACCGATCACCGATCAACGCTTTTCCCTGAGAGAAACATGCCTTCCATGATTCAAGTTCGAAGATGAGCAAAATCGATCAAGTGGTTCCGGATATACGGTCGAGGAAGTGACCAAAAACATGGTTTTTCGAGGGTCGGTGAAGCTTTTTCGCAAATATCTCAGATAGTGTAGCACGAAAATTGCTCGTGTTGGTGTCAAATGAAAGGATTTGATGTCAGAAAATTGGGAAAAAATTGTTGTGGGAATCGGGTCAGGGGTCGGGGCACCGGGACCAATGGAATCGACGAAATTCAGTTTCTTGGCCATATACGAAAACAGTTTTTCGTGTTTATTTCCTTAACGATACAATATGGAGATTCACTGTCAAAGGCAAAGTTGTAGAAAATAAAATTTTAGAGAACACGTTTCTCAAGGCTTTGGATAGAATTGCCCCAATCCTGGGATATGACCACCTCTAGAATTAGGAGGGATGATCCATATCTCTAGAACTGTAAGAAGTAGAAGGTTGCTTCCAAAGGCTAAGTTGTATAGAACAAAATTTTAGAGAACACGTATTTCAGGGTTTTAGGGGAAAATGACCCAATTCTTGGATATAACTATTTCTAGATTTGAATGGTCTGAGATGTACTTCGGTAGGGCCTTTGACATTACCTTGGGTAATTTCTATGGATCTTTGAAATTCTTATAGTTATGAAAGAACATAAAACGTTGGATTGTTTGCTTATTACTATATTAAGATACGTTCGAGTCTTTTTGGAAGATTTGTTTTATTTGCCACATCTATTCTGTTGGTCACATCCATTCTGATACGTACGGGTCTTTGGTTATGTTTGGAAATTAAATTTCAGGTTGGACAAAATCCCCCTCCGTATCCCAGAGACGATAGGCGACGGTAAGTACACAATCTGAATCTAAATGAAATGCAGTTTTTGTTATTCGGTTGGTTGGTTTGTTAGAATTTTGTTTCATTTGCTATTCTAACTTTGAATGCTGGCACTATATGGTTTAGGTAGCTTTTGACGCCAAATGCAAATGATGCCTCATTATTAATCAACAGCAGTTAAGTCGAATTTGTACCGATTGACTAAGTATATTGCATGGACAATCGTTCAGATGCTAGACCACAATAATACCATTGATTCAATGACAATTTGTAACTCTGTCCTCTCAAGAGGATTACAATAGCGAATTATAATCAATATTTTCCATAATGAATCCAGTTGGTAAATAAAGGCATTTTAATTGTTATCTCAAAACACACATCATATACCTTGGTTTTCAACCTCTTTTCTTTTGCGCCGCAAATATGATTCAAGTACTGAGTCCTGTTTTGTCTTAAAATTCTTTGGAATAGGCGAACAAAGACTTCGGCAATAAGCTGGTTGATGTGTGTGGTTTTCGGGCACTGATAAGGAAGGGATAGATAACTAAACGTGTTGGCACGGTTTACAATTGAATTATTATGAAGCGTAATTTTGATTAATAATTTCTGATCATTTCTGATTCGATGGAGGGTAATTTATGTCTATCTACATGGGCTGTCCCTGTTCTCTTCGTCTTTGGAAAATGAATTTGAATCTTCAGCGTTTCAAGGTAAGTCAGACTTTAGTGTCTCTAATGATAGTGAAAATATGATGATGTCATTGTGACACTTAACTGAGGAGTATATTTCACTCTGCTAAACTTTTCAATGCGAATTTCCATCTGTTTTACATCTATCTATGTCCTTCCATCTTCGATCCATCTATTACCATCTTAGTTCCATCTATTTGCATCTTCGATCGATCCATCTGTTATGAATTGAAATACACGTGTGCGAGTGGATTTAACTCAACGTTTGTCCTGTTTTTACTTCTATGTGTCCAATGAAGGACATATCCTGGTACATGTGTATTTCAATTCATAACAGATAGAAATAGATGGATCGAAGATGGAAATAAATGGATCGAAAATGGGAATAGATGGATCTAAGATGAAAATAGATTGATCTAAGATGGAAATGGATGGATCGAAGATGGGAATAGATGAACCAAAGTGGAAATACATGGATAGAGGATGGAAAAGTTGGATCGGATATGGAAATAAACGGATCGAAAATGGGAACCGATGGATCCAAGATGAAAATAGATGGATCCAAGATGAAAATAGATGGATCTAAGATGGAAATATATGGATCGAAGATGGAAATAGATGGATCAGAGATGGAAATAAATGGATCGAAAATGGGAATAGATGGATCGGAGATGGAAATAGACGGATCAAAGATGGAAATAGATGGATCGATGATGGAAATAGATGGATCGATGATGGAAATAGATGGATCAAAGATGGAAATAGAAGGATCGATGATGGAAATAGATGGATCTATGACGGAAATAGATGGATCTATGATGGAAATAGATGGATCGAAGATAAGAATAGATGGATCGGAGATGGAAATAAAAATAGATGGATTGATGATGAAAATAGATGAATCGAAGATGAAAATAGATGGATCGATAATGGAAAGAGATGGATCAAAGATGGAAATAGATAGATCTAAGATGCTAATAGATGGATCTATGATGAAAATAGATCGATCGAAGGTGGAAATAGATTAATCGATGATGGAAATAGATGGATCGAAGATGGAAATAGATGGATCGATGATGGAAATAGATGGATCGAAGATGGAAATACACGGATAGAAGATGGAGATAGATGGATAGAAAATGGGAATAGATGTATCGAAGATGGAAGTAGATGTAAAACAAATGGAAATTCTCAGTGAAAAATTTAGCATTTTTAAATTTAGCAGAGTGAAAACACTCGCTCTGAGTGACTAGGCTTTAAATATTAGGCATAGAGCTATCCGTAACAGAATGTTAGTGAAAGACCTGATTAGTGTGCCCACATAGTATCGACACCAACTCCTATTGAGGGGAATTTTACTGACAAAAATTCCTGAAATTTCCCCAATTTTTTGAAACGACGAAACAGTTTTTCTCGAAAGGAACTGTTTGAGGGATTGGTTTTTTATCAAAGGGCACGCTAGGATAAACAATCGACGAGCTGAGAGAGAGTCCGTTTCAAAGCCGAAAGAGAGCTTTAAACTTTTACAGAGCGGTTTCGGCTTTGTATGGAAGCTTTCAATCATCGTTAATATTTTGGAACCGCCCGCTCAAGAAAATTTAAAAATAACGACCGTATGGAAAACTGCACGAATCGGCAAACACATCAAAACTTTTTTAACTAGCAGTTCCAGGATATCAATAAGGGCAAAAAGCCTAAGCCGAAACCGCCCGTGGAAGAAGTTTAAAGCTTTCTATCGGCTAAAACAACTGTCAGAATTTGCAGACCCTTTTGCTAGAGACAGATTTGTTAAAAAAGTAGCTTATGTACTAGATCAGTACGTCGCTCTCATGATAAAATAACGAATCTCCTATAACTCTTGAATGGTAAGAGCTGCAAATTGCTTTCTTAATGGAAGTTGTAGGCTCAAAGCTGCAATATACGTACATCGTTGTAAGGAGACTTTTGATCAGGATAAAATTCTACATAACTTTGTATTTTGAAAATCGTCTACCTTTAAATCCTGCCAATAATTGTGCGGCCGCTCACACTTTTAGTGAGTTTTTAGCGGCAGCTCACTTTTATATATGATAAGAACAACATTTCTACAACTTCCATAAAGAAAGCAACCTTGTAGCTCTTACCATTCAAGAGTTATAGGAGATTCGTCATTTTGTCATGAGTGTGACGAATAAATCAATATGTAACGCTTTTTGAAGGTTTCACCTTTTTATTAACAAATATTTCTTTGTGTGACCGCGGTCTTCAGAAAAGTGGAGAAGTAGTAGATCAGCAAAATGCGATCTCTGTGAGCATTTCTAATTTCTGACTTCTCATCACAACTAATCCATCTAGACAACATAACTTTCCCTCCAGGTCAAAACAATTTTTTTATATGATTGTGTGCGTGTTCGGAAAATATTAATTGTTGATCTCTCGCTAAATGGTCGTCACGCTTGAAGCTCAGGATGAAAAAATAATCAACAAAATAAAACAGTTCACTTTTTTGGGGGAACACACTTTTAGATGATTGACAAAATAACAAAATCCGACTCGAAAAGACAACGTTCCAAAATTAACTTACAAAAATAAACGGCGAGATACTGAGTCTCTTCCACCATCGTCTCCAACATTTGTCTGGTTATTAGCTCGATGCGATCTTCAGTTTTTTGTGTAATCAACCATTGCAGCACTTCTTCCTCTTCATTAAGATGACCTTGAAACATTGACAACGTGAGAAACGTTTGAGTTTATTGTTTTCTTTTCAAACCTTCAAACACATTTGGTATGCCACCTTCAAAGTACACTAGTGCCGGATAGTCATGCACGCCATATTGTTCAGCTACGGAAAAGTCTTTTGTCTTGACAAAAGTAATACCGTGGCGATCACAATCGTCGTCGATGTTTTCTAATTCTTCGAGTACTTTAGAGCACGTTTCACAATCATCAGCATCTTCAACGTAATTTTGTTCGCATTAGTTGAAAATTGTGTTGGTTTGAGATGGACGCAGGGACTTTACATTCCAAGGGGCGTAAAGAACTCTTTTCTTTGTGTTGTTCAGTGGAAGAAGTTCTTTTCTATTCCCTTGATATGCAAAGCAACGCAGAGAAAACATTTTTTTTAGATTCGTATGCTACGAAATTCACACTCTTCCAAGAAAATGTTCCCTCCAAATGTGGCGCATATAACTATATTGTAAGTTGAGGAGAGATTTGTTGGTTAAATTTTGGGGAGGAAGACTTAAATACGAAAGTTCACACAACTTCATAAACTCTATGTACAAATGCCTCTTCTAGCGTTGTGGGGGGAATTATGTGTTCAATAAATGCAGAATGTTGTTTTGTGTGCATGTGCCATTTAAGCTCATTTAATAAAACGAGGAGCGTGCTTTCTACTGGAATGCATTCCAATTATGCGTCAACTAATTTCATTTCAATTTTAGCTTCAAATGTCATATTGAATGTGGCATTGAAAAGGGTGTTTCTGTAATACCCTCTTGGACTGGTGGTGGTGTAGGTGGAGTCGTAGTTTCTTCGAGATGGTCTCCATCAACCGAATGTGTTGAGATTTCTTTTTGTTCCTTTTTAGCGCGAGTTTTTTTCGTCGCTTTTGAACTGCATATGTCGCAAAATGTCTTGTTCCCTAGTTTTATATATTTTCCATAAATGTTTCTCGTTTAAACAAGTTGTTGTAGTATGAACAACGAGGATCTGTATTCCAAGGAAGCTGTTTATCGACGATATTGTCCATAAATTGACGTCCGTCTTTTAGTGTTGCCATAGACGAAACTTGTAAAGTATGGACTTTGGAATGTCTCTTGGGGAAAGGCGATGAAAGTAGATGGCGGGCAGAGCCGCATTAGCATTTGCAGCCCGCTGGAGGGAAAACGTTTCAGCCCTCCTCGTCCTATATGCATAGCCCCTTCTCCTTCTTGCTCAAAGTACTGCATAACGTAGCCTTTAGAAACGACATTCTAAGGCCATGATAAGTGCGACGTTTATTATTCTCGTAACGTCGATATCATGAACTAAAGATAACCTGCTCCAAATGTCAAAATTCTTAATTAAGTCAGTCTGCTTCAAATGTCAACTGTTTAGAATGTGCTGCCATCTATTTTCGTTAAGAACTGTCTACAGGGGTGAGACATTCTTTTGTTCTGATCTTTGCAAGTAATACCGACATGAAGTTAGCCACAGTTGCTACCGAAGCGAATTTCATTGCAAAAAAATCAGCTGATTTCATTCATAAATTTACCAAAATCAGCTGACTTCATTAAAAGTTCAAAAAACAGCTGATTTCAGTTGCAATTGCAACTAACTTCACGTCGAATATTAGTTGCAAAGATCAAAACAAAAGACTGTCACGCCCCTGACTGTCTACAAAAGTAAACTGTCAACTTTTGACAGCTGTCAGACTTGAATTTCGGCATCAAGTTTTATAATAAGGATTTGGATCCCTAATTCTTTATATTTATTTCAGTGTGACAAATCTCTTATAAAACTTCGGGCAATAATTCAGATCTGCCCAAGTAGCAATTTGAAAACCAACAAATTTTAAGTCAAAATAATGTTGCGATAACGTTGTAAAGACCGTTATTTAATCGTCATTGTCCAATTGTAAGAAGTTGTTAAGTGTTTCAAAGGAAACTTTTTGCTCGAATGACTGTCATTGGAAGTGTTTCTATAGCTGGTCAACGATCGTTATTTTGACTAATAATTTATTGGTTCTTTTTTGCTACTTGGGTGACAGCTGTCAAAAGTTGACAGTTGTACTTACGACCTTTACGAATGGAAACGTGGGGATTTATACTAAAATGAGCAAAACAGTATTTGCGAATACCGGTTCAGTAATTCGGAATCGTACGGGTCCTCGCAGCTTATGCTTTTTTTTAGTTTTTGGCATCTCCGACGTTTTCCCTTACTCTGGTGGAGAAATAACTCATGTTAAGAGCACGTTGCAAAAATGTGCACTGTCAAATTTGCGATGTTTTTTAGAACAGAATAACAAATTATTCAGAATTATAGCTCATGTACTTTGAGAGGACGGCCCTTACACGAATAATAGATGAATCAGGATTGAAAAAGTTTTAATATGAAGGTCGAAAGTTGCTCTGAAAAATCATCGCATTCCAAGTTCGTTTGCGATGTTATTTCAGAGCAAATTTGTACCTTCACACTTAAACTTTTTGAATTCTAATGCAACCATTATTTGCGTACAGTACATGGGCTATAATTTTGAATAATTTGGGAGTTACTCAGGATTCTTTTCTAAAAAAACATCGCAAATTTGACAGCTCACATTTTTGCGACGTGATCTTTACAGCAAGCTGCAAAAATGTGAACTGTTAAATTTGCGATGTTTTTTTATAACAGAATCCTGCGTGAACAACAAATTATTCAAAATTATTGCTTAATGTACTGTGAGGGGAAGGCTCTTACACTAATAATTGATAAATCAGAATTCAAAAAGTTTGAGTATGAAGGTCGAAATTTGCTCTGAAAAATCATCGCATTCCAAGTTAATTTGCGATGCTATTTTACCTTCATACCTAAACTATTTGAACTTTTATCCATCTATCATTTGCGTAAGAGTCATCCTCTCACAGTACATGAGCTATAATTTTGAATAATTTGTTATGTACGCAGGAATCTGTTCTATGAAAACATCGCAAACTTGACAGCTCACATTTTTGCGTGCTGATAACAACCCCTTTATGAATCTGGAAGACCCCTTCATACATCGTACAGGTCTAAACGAAGTATGTCCCTCCAAGGACTATCAAGTGGTTTGAGTTCCATGTAGCAACACTAAAAAACTGACATCTTTTACAGACAGCCGCTCTATTTCAAACAACTTACCGTAACGCCATCTGTTTTCTAATGTTTCTTTAAAACAAATATGGGCATTTACAAAGTATAACACTTACAAAAATAGACTGCCATTGATCCAGATTCCTCTATTAAACTTATTAATTTTTCACCCTCAATGTCTTCAATAACATCGCCTCCGGGATCCTTTTGTGTCATCAACCAATTTAGGATTTGGTCTTCTTCATATAAATCTCCTGTATATAATTTTTAAAGATCAGGATTAAGAAGTTGGGGTTGTCATACACGAAAAAAAACCACCCACCCGCATATATAACTGGCTCCTTGGAGTTTTGTCTGAAAAATAAAATGGCAGGTAGTGCAAAGACTCCAAATTCTTTGGCCATTTTTTTGTCATCGATTTTAACAAAATTTATTCCGGCACCATCAGCTTCGTCATCTATGTGTTCTATCTCGGCTAACACTCTGGGGCATTGTTTGCAATCGTCACTGACTAAATTTTAAACCGTAAGATTTAAGCTTCGAGTAACCGTAAATTTTAAAAAAGTTTTTACAAAAGAAGACAGCTAGAAAGTCGGAAGTTTGGCGAATTTTTTGAAACATCTTCCGGTTGACTCGTTCTATGTGATCGGTCATTTCCATATTGTCGGGTAAGGTTAGCCAATCTAGTACTTCTTCCTCATCATCAATGTCTCCGTCGTAATTGATGTATTTTCCTAATTACAGTTCAATTAACACACAAGTTTTGAAAAACAAAAAATGGAAATACCTTTTCTGAAGTAAGTTATGCCCGGTGGATGTCTGTAGCCATATTTCTTGGCCATTAATCGGTCATCGGTTTTAACAATTTTGATACCATACTCTGCAGCTTCGTCGTCAATCAGCTCTAAATGTCTCAAAACTTTGGGTGTCTGTGGGTCGTCATTGTCGTCTGTTCGTTTTTTTTAATATTAAAAAATGTTTCGTAAAACAAAAACAGTTGGATTCCATGTATGGACTTTGAGGAAATTCACATCCTGAATCGTAGATTCCGGATTCAGACAATTTTACATTCGTCGTCGTTCTACTATCCAATATCAGCACTTGATACAAGGGGGAGAAGATAGGGCTAATCCAAGGTAATTCAAGATCATTTGTAAAGCGCAGAAAAACTCAAGTAATGCTCGGAACAGGTTCAGGTCAATCTGACCTGAACCTGAACTCAAATTTTAAACCTGACTTGAAGTAACCTGAACCTGAAATTCATTAGTTCAGGTCAGGTTCAGGTAAAGATGAAATATTTGTTTGAAACCTGAATAGGTACTTGAAACCTGAACTCTTGAAATCAGGTTCAAGTTCCCTCAAAAAACCCTGACCTGACAAAATTCAGATTTATCAATTTCAGGTTCAAGTCAGGTCAAACCCTACCTGTTCCGAGCATTAGACGACAGCACAGATCTGCCCTCCTTCTAGAAGATTTCTCTTAAGAAAATAACTTTTAACTCTGGATTTATGGATATCTGCCCTTTGGAAGTAACAATTTCTCCCTCGTAAAGACACGACAGTGGCGAGCTGCCTACAAGTCATTATGCACCCATAGAGACGTTCCATGGTCTAAGTGCAGCTAGTAAAATTGCTTTTCAAATTACAGTGAGGGTTCCTTCCAAGTGGAGAAAATATTGAATTAAAACGAGTGAAAGTTTGCGGTCACAGCGAAGCGAGTAACGCTATTCATCCGAATTGATGGGTGGCTCAGTGGTGAGCGCACTGGACTGCCACCAAAATGACCCGGGTTCGATCCCCGGTGTTGGCATAGTAGGAATTTTTCTCCAACGAAATAATACATTGTACAACGTCCCTAAGTCCACCCAAGCTTCTTGAAATTGGGTAGTCGCTGTGGAGCGACGAAAATGTATCAGGAAAACACTGTTCATATGTGACGTCACAAGCATATGGCATTCCTGCATACAAAACACGCATACAATGCATGCCAACGGCGACAAGACAGAAATGTCAAGCAATAAATGGATGGGAAAAAACGTTGGCACAATCCCCACAAATCCCCCATAGATGGCGCTGTACTAGACATACACGACATTCGAAAAATATGGCGGGACCACGAACATGGTGTGAACGATGGTGTGAACGATGGTGGCCATTTTCAATGGATCGCACAAAATGCACAACACTATCACTTTGGCTCATCGGACCTGTTACTACGTGACCTCCCGATGAATTCATCGTAAATATCAACGTAACAAATAAGATACAAACTTAGACATAAGTAATTGTAATAGAATAGAAAGAGAAAATGTTAGATACTAGATGATAAAATGTAAACCATACGGTTAATAATAAATCCGAATTGAAATTTCTAACTTTCTTTGAAGGTAACACAACGTGTCTGCCCGGTGGAAATAACCGTTTTTATTCACGAAAAACTTTAACAGAACCATACTCAATCCCATAAAAGACTTTTCGATTACCTGCCAGGGAAAAAAAAGATTTTGAAAATCGGTGAAGTTTTACTCGACTTATCGTGTTGACAGACGGACGGATAAATTTTTTTTTTTTTTTTTTTGCAGATTTCTCTTATTTAAACCCCAAAACGAAAAAATAACCATCTCCCGGATCGAAATTCGACAGGTTACAAACGTCGTGGTGAACGACATAGACTTCTTTTCGAAGAACTTCGTATCTTCGTACGGGTGTAAAAAGTGACAGTTCAGGCGAGTAATTTTCTGTATTCACCCATGGGTTAAAAATTTTCTCACCTGAATTGTTAACAGATAAAACGACATATTCTCAACGCATTTGAGTAGAGAAGACAGTGGACGGATGAAAATGATCATCTCTTAGGGTTAACAAGAGAAATAACAAAAGACACTTTCTCCACAGAGAGCAAAAAATTGCGCTCTTTAAACTATCTAGAGCTTATTCACTTGCATGTTCATATGTGGAAAAAAGTTGCTGTTATATTTGAGTATGGACGGTCCGAAGTCCCTGGGAGGTGCGGGAAATGCTTGAGAAAACCAGCTACTTTAAGCATTTTTGTATTTTTTTTCAAAATTTGCAATATAATTATTGTTACCCGTTACAACTTACAAAATTCAGTATACTCTACAGCGATGAACAAAGAAATTTTATTTGTCTGTGCCTCCCGTCTTTGCTTTTGCAACTGCACCAAACGCTTCATACACAGATTTTAATGAGCAATGACGCTAAATTTTCTCAAATTTCATATGGCTGGATAGGTTTTAACGAGACCTTCCTCATATGTTGAGCCATATTTGCATGATGTTCGAGGAAATTTGAGTATGATTTTATCATATCGTTACGGTGTGTCAAAACACGTGTTTTTTCTTATATCATAGAGCTCGTCAAGATCTTTCCTTTAGGAGTGTGTGAAAATCTTCAAAACCGTAAAAGTGTACTTTAACGAAAAAGTCATTTTAAGCGCTATATCGACCAAAAATTCACTCAGTGACATCAAATTTCCTCGCAAATGATAGGGTTTAATGGGCATTGATGATGTCTTTCATATGAATCCATTTTTGTCCCATTTGCACACTTTTCAGATAATTTTTGAGTCTTTTTTGACATTTTTCATCGCTTATTGTAGCGATACGTGTAGTGTTGTAGCACTACAAATGTCTTCAAAAAGTACACCACATCCTAGAGCTTGTCTCCGTCTTTCCTACAAGCTCCCAAACGTCGAAATCGGAAGAGATTACGATGCTTTTCAGAGGATGTGATAATCGTCAAAAATTCTACCAATGATAATTTCCAATCAAACATCCAAATTGACGCATCGAATGATGACTCGGATGTATGTTACTTTTAGAAGGATATGGATCAAAAATGGCTTCACGATAATCCTCCAAATTATCTATTTCTCGGAGGACTTGCGCCAGAAATGGATATTTTAGAGGATTTTCGTGAAGACATTTTTGTTCCGTTTGCTTCCAAAAGTATCTCACATCCTAGTGAGACTTTGAAAACAAAATATGGATATGTTTTGATTGAAAGTTATGAGGATGTGAAGTTTGGTGTAGGATGTCGGGAGGCTTGGATGTTGGTAGGATTTTTGACGATTTTCACGTCCTCTGATAAGTACACCTAAAACACCTCTTTGACACAAATTGTTAAATGTTATGTATGCAAGGTGTCGTCGGTGAGATATTGACATTAATTACGCGCGTCTCATCAAATTCAAATATTTGAGTGAGTCAAAATTTTTGTAAGTTTATATTAGTACATATTTGCGAACGAAATAAAATGAAGAAATTTATAATTTGCTCATTTATTTCTTTTTCTATTTTTCTCTTTTTTAGATGTTTTGCTATTGTTATAACAGATCTTCGAATTGCAATATCCTTAAAAATGTAAATTTACTTGAAAATGTAAATTTACATGAAAATATAAATTAACTTGAAAATGTAAATTTACCTGAAAATGTAAATTTTCTTGAAAATGTGATTTTTCTTGAAAATGTGATTTTTCTTGAAAATGTAAATTTTCTTTAAAATATAAATTTTCTTTAAAATGTAAATTTTCTTGAAAATGTAAATTTCCTTGAAAATATAAATTTACTTGAAAATGTAAATTTTCTT